>JAULCA010236256.1:0-13638 GCA_032360845.1 Crassadoma gigantea
TAATATTTTTAGTGTAAATTGTAGGGGATTGTCATCTAACCCGGTAAAAAGGAGATATTTTTGAAAAATACAGAAAAGGGTATGATATATTTTTGATCGACACATTCAAATTATGATCTAGGAAATATATAGAATAGTGAATGGGGTTGTCTTACATGGTTCAATTCTAATACGTCAAATAGACGTGGGGTAGCATTTCTTTTTATATATTATTTTAGCTATTGATTATTGTCCAAAAAAGTAGACTCCAGCGGTAAACTTCTTTTTATCGACCTAGAATATCTTCTTTTTATCGACCTAGAATAAGATTATTGTGATAAATGTATTACTCTGATAGCAGTATATGGGCCAAATGAAATAGATGTTCCCTTTGATCAGTATCTTACGTATCAGTTACATTTGGGTGAAGATACATCACTAACTATAGGCGAAGACTGGGATGTCCCAGTGGATTACACCCCTGATACTAAACATTCTATCAATAGGGTTATGAGTCTAATCATAGAGAGGTTTTAAATATTTTGGATTTTTTTTATTTAGTAGATATATGGAGGGAACAGCATCCAGAAAATAATTCTTTCACGTGGCATGGTCCAAATAAGAAACATGCAAGACTTGCTTATTTATTAATATCATCTGATTTAATATCTTTTGTGAGAAAAAGGGGGATTGGGGTAAGTTACAGATCCACCACTCTCCGATAACTCTAAATCTTACATCTGGTGATCAGGCACGGGGCAAAGGAACATGGAAATTCGAAAAAAGTCTTTTAAACGATACCGCGTACGTTGATATTGTAAAACAATGTATCAGAGAGGTAATAGAATAGTATACTTTAATTCAGGATGTCGGAACACAATTAAATTAGATACAGTAAAAATGACCAATTGTCGGAAACTTTGAAGCTAATGATAAGAGGTTAAACCATTTCATATACAGCTTTTATAAAAACGAGAAATAACAAAGTAGAGAAGGAATTGGAATCTCGGATTGAAATTTTACAACAACAAAAAGATCGATATAAAAAAGATATTGAGATATTGGAGAGTGAACTACAGGTAGTTAGAGAGGCAAAAATTAAAGGGATAACTTTTAGAGAAATGTCTAGATGGAAGATCGAGGGCGAAAAAACTTGAATAAAAAGTAATTAAACGAAATATGCAACTGAATTAGGATGAATGAACGAAAAAAAAAAATTTGTCGAACGAAAACGCAACAAAATGATCGGACCAAAGAGTAAATATGTAAAAGGTGTGCCTGTTAAACATAAAATAATAATATTAAAATAGAACATATGAAAAAGAAAAAATCATTTTAGAATAAAAATGGATACATCGCAATTCTATGTTTTTTTCTCTCTCTCTCTCTCTCTCCTAATATAGGTACTCATTGGGTGTTTAATATCATCAAGATGCTACGATCTAACAGTACTGAATACCGAGGATCACCAGACGTTCTTGAATATGAAGATTTGGCCGAAATGGATCTGAAGGACTCTCCCAGAACATACCACAGCCACATGACTTATCCTTTAATACCCGAGGCGGCAAAAGATGGGAGAATCAAAATAGTGCATGTGTTGAGGAACCCAAAAGATGTTATTTGCTCATTCTACAAATACCAGAAACAGGTCAACAACAAGTTGTATAAAGGAACATTTGATGGATTTGTTGATTTCTTTCTATCAGATGACTGTAAGTTTTACCTACTTATTAAATTACTTCCTGTGATAGCAACGTTGTGTTTTTCGCTCACCGGGACTGTGGCGCCCGTCGTCTGTACGTCAACAACCTCTTCAAACCATTTCATCTTACCTACTGATTAGAGCTTAAATTTGACCAGAAGCACCCCTTGGTAGTTGTACAAAATTGTACAAATGGTTAGGCTGATCCCCCAGGGGGCTGAAGGGCGGGTCAAAACATTGTTATTTGGCTATATCGCATTCAGCGACTCCTCTGGAACTACGAGATAGATATCAAAGATATTTGACTAGAAGCATAACTACGTTGTGGGGATTCAAAGATGTACAAATGTTGCGCTGACCTTGAGAGGCGGAGCCAAAAGGGGGCAATTTACCTATATTGCGTAAAACGACTTCTGTAGTAGAACTTTGCGCTGGATATCAATCAAATTCGGTTCGAGGAATTCATAGGAGGTTGGGATTCAAAATTTTACAAATTGTGGGGCTGATCCACCTGGCTTAGCCGAAAACAGATTATTACTTGAAACGGTTGAAATTCCCACCATGTAACCATCTATTTAATATATAAGAGATGAATGTCCATATGCTTCCAAGATAGCTCTGAGATCTGGCCTACCCTTGAAGACATAGTCCCTAGGATCATAGCTTCAAAACGGTTGAGATGCCCACCCCAAAATTATACATAAAAATGCTGGTCATAAAGAGACGAATGCAGTCATGATGTTAGAATAGACCCTTGGAATATACCCTTGGGTTTGCCCCAACCTTGTGGATTAAAACCCTGGGTCATAACTTTGAAACGGTTGAGATCCTCACCCGAAAACTATATATACAAATGCTTGGCATAAAGAGTCTAATGCAATCATGGTATAATAATAGGCTATGGGGCCTGGTCAAACCCATATAGACCTAGTTTATGAGTCAATGCTAGGAAAGAGTTGAGATCCCCACCCTATAACCATATATGAAATTGAGTTCAAAGAGACGAATGCAGTCACGATATGAGAATATCCCCTGGTGTCTGGTCAAACCCTTCTAGGTCACAACTTATAATTATTTGAGATCCCCAACCCTCAACCATACATAAAATTGCTGGGCATGAAAAGTTTTATACAGATATGCTGCAAGGACTTGCTTTGGGATTTGGCTCATTACCTTGGATCTTTATTAGAGATTTTTTGCCATAATCGCTTATATATCTATGTGAGCAATACAGGCCCTATGGTCCTCTTGTTGTTGCCATAAATATAAAAAAAAGAAGGTATTAAAAATTATATGGATTTATAATAAAACGTGGGTTGTAATCGATAGATGAATATCGTCTTTCATAAAGACACAAAAGCATGCATTACGTAACCAACCGACCACGTAGGCTTTCTCTGGTTTTCTTCCACGTGAAGACGCTTCGGGCACTTTTATTTGTGAAAAACACAGATTATATATCATAACATGTTTATAGTCATTTTCCAACTAACTTTGTTGAGGTTTATAGAATGTCTCCTACATCAACACATGCACTGTTCATTAGGTCATCTAATATCAAATATATTAACATTGTTTGATATCAAGTTTACTTCTTGCCAAAACGTTCATAGTTTACATTGCCTTAGTCCCGTCAATTTAGAATGGCTTGGTTCTATTTTGTTTCATTTTCTATCAACAGCTAAGGTCATTTAAGGACGTGCCTCCATTTGTGTAGTGTATGTGTTCATGGAGTAAATGTTTGCTAAATGTAGTGGGTGTTGGTGTTTTTGCCTCTAGCGATATCGCAGATCTGCCGTCGAATATGGTATGTATGTGTATGATGCTATTACGAAAAGTTAGGTGACTTACAAAAAGTTTTTAACGACTGCGGGGTTAATTTCGTTAATGTATTTATGCCAACTTCCCGAAAGTAATCAAGTTTCCGGTTTATAAAAATAGTTACAAGGATACTTTGACTTTGATACCAGTTGCACATCTGATATACATCTCCAAAGCTACATGCCTTAATCATAAAATGCATAATTTAAGTTAGCGTGAGCATACAGTTTTACAGATTTGGTCAATAACATTCATTTGACTTATGGGATCAATAAAATTTAATATCTCAACTTGTATTCCGGATGTTAGCACGCGGTAGGTCTTAATGTGGGAGGAAACCGAAGCACCTAGAGAAAACCAACGTGGTCGGGCGAGTGAAGCTAACGCGAGTAATCCTCTGCACCACCCAACCACCCTCATTACAAATACAATTCGTTAAACTGTAACATTGATATCAATATGTGTATGATTCAGATGCGCAGATAAGTTCTTGTTTAGCTATTGTGAAGAATGATGATGCATAAAGGAAAAGAAATTCCATGGCCTTGTAACAGCTTGCAGCCAATGAAAAGTGAGATTTGCAAGCGTATGAAAAACGTATTACATCGGTAACACAGATAAAGTTTGAAAATAGTCGAGCGTGGAGACGTTCGAAACACCATCTTACTCAATTTATAATTTTTATTATTTTATTTTTCATTTCCTTGTCTGTTTAGAGAACGTTTAAAAAAACTAATCCGTTTTACAGCAAAACAACTATAATGTTTATCAGCATTAACCCAGTGTAAACTTTCAGTAAATATTTTTGTTTGATAATAGTTCCACACTGTGGAGGTACTTGGTTCACATACGTAAAAGAATGGGCTGACGCTAAGAGGACAAACCGGGACCTGGACATCCTTACACTTCATTATGAGGAACTGGTTCAGGTAAATCTACATTAAATCGTTGAAATCGGTTTCGTGAAAGTGAGGGATAAGTTACTCATTTACAACCGTACTAGACTAGTCGAGGGGGAGGGACAGACGAACAGCAATCCATTAATACCCTTCACACCAGGAACTTTTCCTCTTTCGCCAATGAGACACGTGACAGGAGTATAATGGCATATAAAGGAAAGCCTTTAAAACTGGCAGTTGTCATTAGCTGCTAAAACGTTCGGGATTTAGTATAAACACAGATACTTGTTGTCACTATAATGTGATCAGATTGAATAATGTGAAAGTTCCATTCAGTATTGTTTATCAGGTATTCACAGCCGAAATGGTCAGGTTCGAATAAGATTAGACATGTTGTATCCAAGTATATGTGGTAATCGACGAATAAAGACGAAATATGATGTTTTCTTCATTACTATGTATTTTACTACGGAGGCGAAGAAGAAGCCAAAATGTATCTGTTGCTCCAATTGCAACTGTTGTGATTTGTATCTTTTGTTTTCACTACCCTTTTCCTTTGACAGGGCCCCCACCCCAGCTACATGTATCCATATTGCCTGACATTTCATCCAAAACAAACTAACAAACGAAGCATCATATTTAGCCTCCCAAAACACACGCATACACTACACGCATGGACAGCGTCCAGGCTGGAGTACGAGAATGGTTTCATGAATAAGGGCCGTGTACATTCACGCAAACATTACACACATAGGGATACGTTAGCTTTTGAAAAGACGTTTAACACATCAAAACCATATGAAACAAAATCCTGTTTTTCACTCTGGCAGCCAGCTGTCACAATAAAGTCTGTTACCACTCTATTTAGCCTATCTTGCCCTAAGGGCCCTTCGTGGTGTTTTTTGTTCAATAGGAAGCTGGGATGAAGGAATAAAATTTGCTAAGATGAATGACCTTGAAACACTTTCAAGGTCCCGTTAGTCAACTGTTGAAGCAAATCTTCAAATAACACATCTTCTGAATAAGCAAAAGGTTAAGGGTTATGATATTTTGCCAGTATCGTGCTGGTATGAAGGGATACCAGGTATATAAAAAATCACCTTGACCCAATTTCAAGGTCACAACGGTCAAAGGTGTTGAAATCTTTAAGCAACTTCTCAATTATGCAAAGGCCCATCTGTCCAGTAGAATACTGGAATGTAGGGCTAAAATGTTTGTTCAATTATATGACCTTGATTCACTTTTCAGGTCACTGATGCGCAGTATTCAATATATCAAACAACTTCTACTGTATTACCAAAAGATCCGTGTGAAGATATTTGGTAAATAGCATTATCAGATGAAGAGCTATCAAGGGTTTTTTCCCAAATGCATGACTATAACTGACTTTATTGCCACAGATGTCAAATGTGTTCCAATTTGCTTTCTTTTTCTGGTTCAGGAAGTAATGCACACTGCATTTCTTTTCCGATATTTCAGAACTTATATTCCAGTGTCGTGGACTTGGCTAAATTCTTAAATGTAGAACACGATGAAGCCTTTCTGAGACAAGTGGTGGAGGCAGTGTCTTTCGATAACCTCAAAACGAGTCATGCTACAAGCAGAGGGGCCAAAGATACGTGGAAGGACTGGATCAGTGACGGCAGATTACCAATTTATCGAAATGGTAATTTCTACTTTACGCTAAGACATAGTCCTTTGAAAAAGTATTGATATACAGTGACGTGTCATAAGTCTTACACGTTGCGTAATTTTCCCATTGGGTTCTATAGTGGTGATTTTTTTGTCACTCATCTATAATTTATATAACTTCTGATGGTAATGTTTGTATACCAGCTCGTTTCTTGGAATTAAAAGCACTGTTGTGACGTTATCAGTTGTTCTCATTGTACATTATATAGTAGAATATACAATGAAGTACCTGTAGCTGGTAATTATGTTTAATGAATAATGGACAGCTATTAGCCTTACAGGTACCAAAAATAACTAAGCAACAGCAGATTTTATTAGAAAACTCACTATTTATTGACAACATATATGATATATGTTAGTCATTTAAGGACGGCCTCGCCTGTGTGCAATATGCATGAATGTAGTGGATACGTGTGTGTTTTTGAAGGCTGTGATATGGTCGTGTTTGTTTCATTGTGATAGCGCGCAACTGATACTGACTTTATAGTGCTACGTCACTGAAACATTCTGCCAAAAACACCAAGCAGGACGCCTCACCCGTTCACATTATACTGACAATGGCCGAACCATTCGTCCCACTCCTAAATTGCTGATAATTGCGATAAGCAGGAGAAACCACCATTCTTTACAGACTGTGGTATTCTCGGCTCGGGGACAGAACCGAAAGCCTTCCTCACAGGGGCGAACGCTCAACTAAAGGCTAAAAGTGATGCATTGTCAAGGGGGATATTAGAAAAAAGAGAGTTGTATAGAAAGAAAACATAAGATCCCAATTTTAGTCGCCACTTACGATCATGCAATTGGAGCACTATGTACAATTCTTACGCCCTACCTGCAGGGACATTAATTATTGAAGGCAAGATGATAGTGATGACAATTTGAAGATTAATGTAATAATAAATTAGCTAATTGTTATGATAATGAACAAATGAAATGTACAAAACAAATCAGGAAGTTTAATAGAAGAAAGGTAAGTTAAATTGTAACAAAAAAAACATTGAGGAAAATATATCGTAAAAGACTGGTCTGGTTTCATTGGATTTGTGTGTAATACATTTTACTACAAACTAGAAAACGGGCAGCTAAATACGACATAGGCATACTGATTATACAAACAGCAGAGGATTTTAACACTTTGGTAATAGATACGGTATACCAAAAAAATAAATTTCACTTCCATCATACTGCTGTTTCGTCCTTCTTTGATTTATCCGCCATGCTTGTGGAGTTAGGTCATATTGGATTTCAATCTCTGTGCCCACAAGCATGAAACAGACAGAAGGGTGTGTAAAAACTCTTGATTTTCAAATATAAGAAATCTGGTAAATTCAAATTAGATGGTAAAATTTTATTATGAACTTTGTCACTACTCGAATCAATTACGTTTGTATGAAATACAGTTCCTTAACGTATTCTAAAGCTTGCGCAAACGTTAGAAACTGAGACTGTCGTGCATACCATCATACATCTTAATCATTACACGTTATAATTAATCAATCCTGCATATTATATTTTTGTCTCTTTTATATCCGTCATACATTTCGCTTTTTCGTTGCAGGAAAGATTGGTGACTGGAAGAGGACATTGACGGTGGAGCAAAACACAAAAATTGACTACGTATATCAGGAAAAAATGGCTGCAATGAACACTGATCTGGATTTCGTATTCGAATGATGAATATACATTATATACAGGATAATTCATTGTTAAATATCATTTATCCAACTTTTATTTTCATTTTTTTTTTTTTCGAACTTGTAGGAACAAAAAGAATATTTACAAGATCTAATAGAAACATCATTTGTGATGAATCATTATTGACATTTCGTACAATTATTGGTATTAGTTGTAGGATTTTTCAGGATATTTATATGGGGTTGGTTTGTGTTTTACTGGTTTCTGTTCAGCGTTAAAGTAATTACATGACATAAGATTTGTAAAATGTCTTCACGTTAGGGATCTATGGAAAATAGCACATTGTAATGTTGTCATGCCCAATATTATTATACTGCTGCGGGGTCGTTAAGATAGGGACAAGAGATAATCGGACAAAAGTGGAAACGCAACTCGCACGCGCTGTTGTTCTGAAAACGTCACCGTCGTGTCATCATTTTATAAAGCGTAACCAAGGACATACGTTGTCGGTTTTGTGAAACATTCCATCCGCCATTTACACGGTGCATGGGATTCAACTGTAAAAAATATTTGACTAGGATGGTGTGGGAAAACAATTGATCCAGTGTGATATAGACAGGAGAAAGTCAACCTTCGATATATTTATTTTTCAAATTTTAGAACTCGGGGGGGAAAAAGACTTTTGCTTGGAATTTTTCTGTCTACATTACACATAAGAAATAGATTTTATTCGTCTACATAAATTATGTAAATTTATACAGGAGTGAGAGATTCTGTAAGTCTACATCACACATGAGTAATAAATTATATTGGTCCACATCTCACGCGAGTAATAGAATAGACTACATAACACAAGTGTAAACTATTGTATTAGTCTACTTCACACAGGAGTAATAGATAATATTGGTCCACATTATACAAGAGTAATAGATTAGTTTACTTCACACAAGAGTAACAAATTATATTGGTCTACACTACATATGAATAATAGATTATGCTTCTCTACATAACACAGGAGTAATAAATTATATGGTCCACAAGCCTATATCACACAGCAGTAATACATTATATTAGTCTCAATTGTAATCTTTTCATTTTACCAGCCAGCTAAGGATTTCTAGCATACTGCTTGCAAAACACTAGAATTCAAAGTAAGTGTTGCATGCATGGAACTATCGCCGATCATGTAACATAGATGTATAGAGCTACCTTTATAGTGATCAGGAGTCTTATTTCTTTTTCTTTTTTTTTTTGGTGGGGGGGATCATAAAAAGCAGTGGTTGATTTTTGTGGTTGTGGTTGATCTTTGTGGGGTTTCTATCGTATATTGTTTTCATTAAAGTTCAGCAATATATGGTTTCCTTTGTGTTTTGTTTTGTTATTAGGTTACCTGAGTCACTCAGTTGACATTGCAATCACCTTTTGTCCGTCGTCGTCCATCGTTCGTAAACAATCACATTTCCGACTTCAATTATTAAGAACCTCGGCGATATCTTCATGATTACCTATTGCTAATGGTTTACTTTGTATACTCTTCACATTTTGCTAAGGTTTACCTATTTATAATGAAAAAAAGAAATCAAAATGTTAGAAAGGATATTATATTGTACTTCCGTACTGTTTTGGGCGAAAATGTTAGCCTTCCAAATCGTCCTATGTTGGTGTGTTCAGTCAACCGTGCACGACTTTCCACGTGTACGACCATTTCAAAAGCTAGGCTAAGTAATGTGTTGTTCAAGTTATTGAGGAAATCAATTTGATGAATTTTCCTTGTGTGATTTTGTTTTAATATGGCACAAAGACGAATAAGAAAACGGTGGAATGAATAGGGGCATCGGAATGCAGCAAGCTAGCATGTCTCAACGTCAGGTTGCAACAGACCTTTTGGTGTCTCAAAGTGTGGTGGCAAGAATGTGGAATCGTTTCCACACTAACGGAAACCCGTTCTGACGTCATGCTAGTGGTCGTTCTTGGGCTCCAACGCAGAGCCAAGACCGATTTTTGCTCATACAGGCACGACTACAGGTTCCAGACTGCTACAGCTTTACGAAATGACTTCCTAAATACTTCTGGTACCCGGGAAGCCACTCGGACAGTTCGGAACAGTCTTTGTGATACTTGTTTAAGGTCACATAGACCAGTTATCATCCTCGTTATGCAGGGGTTACGTTTACTTTTGCTCTCTTCACCCCTGGAATATGTCATAACAAAATTGTACCCCCATTGCATAATCGTAAGAGGCGACTAAGTATGGGATCTTATCTTTTCTCTTCATGAGCTGGGAACAGCTTTGGTAGCTGAGAGGAACGCTATCCCACAAAACCAGATACGCGATATTATTCGGGGCATGCGCAGCCAAAGGCTCATGGTGACCTATTGCGATAACCTTTTGTCCGCCGTCGTCCGTTAACTTTTCCTTGTAAACACAATAACTGAAGTAAATATAAACCGATTTTGTTAAAACTTGGTATGCAGCCTTATATAAATGAGATCATAGACAAATTCGAAAATAGGACCAATGCAATTGCAATTGACAGAGTCATTGCCCTTTGTACTTTCATTATCATTGGACCTTGTGACCGCGATAACTTGAGTAAATATTGAATGATTTTGATGACACTTCATATGCAGCCTTATATCAATAAGATATTGGACAAATTAAAAAATGAAACCAATTCCATTGCAACGTCCAGAGTTATTACCCTTTGTATTTTTATTATCATTGGACCTTGTGAACACGATAACTTGATTAAATATCGATCGATTTTGATGACACTTCATATGCAGCCTTATATCAATAAGATCTTGGACGAGTTCAAAAACAGGACCAATTCAATTGCAACGTCCAGATTTATTGCCCTTCGTATTTTTTTTATTATCATTGGACCTTGGGAACAAGATAATTGAGTAAAATTTTTTACTTGAAATCATTCAAACTTGAGGGACATTATATATTATGGAAATTTGTTACTATGAGATTGTTTACTCTGTCCTATCCCCGGGGCTGAAGGCATGGCCCAAATGGGGTCATTCATAAAAATGTATTGCCAAAAATTGCAACAATCTTCAAACAAAATTATGGAGAAAAAGGTCACAAATGCAATAAGTACCGACCTCGCTGATTATCCAAACACTGCAGGTATTTTGTAAACACCTCTTCAATTCATATATTAATGCCATTTGAGAATAACATACAACAATTGAAGTTTAATAGAGATTAGCAAGGTGACCGTTAAGGCCCATTGGCCTCTTGTTTTAGTGAACAATTATTGTTACCTATTTAAAGGGTTACCCCTTTCCTGTGGCTCATTTTCCAACTGTTATTACGATTTTTTTTAAATGTTTGCATGCTTGTGAATTAACAAAACGATCAGTTTTTCAAAAATAATCTCAGTATAAACCAAATGAAATATTTATTGTCACATATGCTCAAAAATAAAAGTATTCCGTAGCAAAATGTGAGTTGTACATATGTTTTGCTGATTTTCAGTGGAAAGTTACCCAAACTTGGTTAGAACTTTATTCTTATTATTTCAGTTTAACTATCCTCCCTTTGGCGGGTTAATTTTCTTTATTGTAGTGTTATTTTATCATTTTACTAATATTTAATAAATCTATAACTCCCCAATACTATTTGTAAATGCTAATCCACAATTGAAAAGACGTATCAGGTTATACATTGTATATACATTGTAATTTTTGTTCTTTGTCATATGCTTAACGCTCAGCAATTGAGGTCGGTATTATGTGACTGGGTGAGGTGTCCTGCTTGGTGTCTTCATCAGTATGTTTTAGTGAGGTAGCATTATAATGTCGGCATCAGTTCCGCGTTATCACAAGGAGACAAACACGAACATATCGCAGCATCTCAAAACACACGCATACACTACACGCATGCATCACGCAGGCAAGGGGAGGCCGTCTTTAAATGACCACATCTGTTGATAGAACGTTAACTAATGCTTTACCAAACAAAATTTTTGTCACATCACAATTATACGTAAAAGTTATTTTAAAGGCATTTTAACTCAGATGACCGTTGACGCCAATATGGACCTCTAGGTTGGTGTTGCTTCTACAGTTTTAGTTATATATTTATGTGAAATCTGCATCAAAACAAATATTTGTTTTCTATATTTTATTTTGCTTTGTTATCGACAAAACTGTACAAAATATACAGTTCCAATGTGAAATAAAAATAAAACAAGTACCTTTTTATAACTCATGTCAATAAATAGAGAGCTAAACGCTGTAGCTCAAAGAAATATTAGCATTTTGACCTCGTACAAGACTATCAACAAGGAAATACCGATCGAAGTGTTAACAAAACCTTATTTTATTCCAAATCGAAAAAACTCGGGAAAATATAAACAAAAGAAAGATTTACATAGATACCTATGAAAAATTACCAGGAAAATACCAGAATGGATGTTCCGGAAGAGTGACCGTCATGCAAATCAAGTTGGAATGCTAGAAATTTCATGTCATTAAGACTAGAACGAAGGTTATGACAAGGAAACAATAATTAGGAACACTAATTTTATGAACATAATCAAAATCCTTGACCTTCATATCACACAAAGATAAAAGTTCCAATGAAACGGGCGATTCCCAAGCCATGTCGAAATTGCAATAACGTTTTTTAACAATTTAACAAGCAGTCATAATCAAATTCAGATATTTCATAAACTTGGTAGATTATTGTTGGTGGAGTTGTGACTGAAATGAAAGGATGAGAGAAAAATAATCATTCCCTACCTTGAGGGTGTAACAGAGAAATATCCAACCCTCGGGTGTTTTTTGTTGGTTGTCAAACCCTCGGAAGAGCATTCGGTTAGACAACCCCAAAAAGTCACCCCTCTGGTAGGAGATTTATCTGTCACATCCTCAAGGTAGGGGAAGATTCTATTAGTCACCCCCTAGGTGGAGATAGACTCGTGCCGATAAGCACGTGTTCAATTGTGACGTCATAAACATTGCAGACTACTGTCGGTGTAGTTTTGACTAAAATGATCGATGGGAGAAAAATAATTGGGTTAATGGAGAAATCGCAAACTCTCGGGGTGATTTTTTTTGTCTCGCCTTCGGCAGAGCCTCGGTTAGACAACCAAAAAAACACCACCCCTCGGGTTGGAGATTTTCTCTGTCATACCCCCAAGGTATGGGAAGATTCTATTAGTCATCCCATAGGAGAGATAGCCTCGTGCAGATAGCAGGATCTAAGACATAACTAAAGAATGACGTCACGTCATACCAAATCTGGATTTGCTGGGAAACATGCAATCAGCGTTTTTATCACATAATGCAATGTGCTATGAAGTTAATGTACTCATGTCATATTCTTTTTGTGTATTAACCCATGAAATATGACCTTTCAGCCCTGTGATTTGTTGCAATTGTTTCAATTTTAACGTCACGCCTAAAACAAGTACATGACGTCACAGACTTCAGTATTGGGGTCAAAAAGGCGTGGGTTTTTTTTACATTTTTCTTAAATGCAACGACTTTTTTTCAGATTCAAATGAAGCGACAGAAGAAGTTGTTCATAGTAAATGTTGAGTACACATACTTAAGTATGAACTATACAAGAAAATAGCAGAAAACGTCAGAATGGTGTTGAGTTTCACATTCAGAATGGCGCGCAGCCATGTTGTCAAGCGTAACATCATTAGAATAAGTATTCCCTACCCTTTTTAATGCACTAGTCTACATTTTCATGTGTTATGCCACGGAATTACATTATCTATATACATGTATCTTGTTATCTGGTAAGTCCGTACGTGGTTATGCTTAAAAATGTTATACATTTGAGTGTAGACTAACCTTTACACCTAGTGCACTAGTAGTGGACTACGTTTAGACTAGTAGTGCACTACATTTAGACTAGTAGTGCACTACATTTAGACT
>JAULCA010236478.1:0-13635 GCA_032360845.1 Crassadoma gigantea
CATGTTTTATGGTTTTTCCAGGAATTTTGAAGTAAACTTCCTTGTAGAATGGGTGTGGGTTTATTGGAATGTTACCAACCTGTGTTGTAATTATTAGAACAACTTTAGCTGGGAAAACCGAAAAGGTAGTGACGTAACGTATCAAACTCAAATTGAAACACAAAAACAAAACCACACACACCACACATTACAACAAAACAAATACACCACACCAACCATACATTTTATATACCAATTACAACATACCAATTATACACCATATCAATTACTTCACATGCCAATAAGACCATACCAATTACGTCACATACCAATACGACAATACCAATAAGACCATATCAATAACGTTACATACCAATAAGACCATATCAATAACGTTACATACCAATAAGACCATACCAATTACGCTACATACCATTAAGACCATACTAATTACGTCACATACCATTAAGACCATACCAATTACGTCACATACCAATAAGACCATACCAATTACGTCACATACCATTAAGACCATACCAATTACGTCACATACCAATAAGACCATACTAATTACGTCACATGCCATTAAGACCATATCAATTACGTTACATACCAATAAGACCATACCAATTACGTCACATACCAATATAACCATACCAATTACGTTACATACCAATAAGACCATACCAATTACGTCACATACCAATATACCCATACCAATTACGTCACATGCCATTAAGACCATATCAATTACGTCACATACCAATAAGACCATACCAATTACGTCACATACCAATTACATCATATAAATAATTCACCCGATTCATTTTAATATACCTGTTAGCTTATTTATATATTTATAACTATAAATATGGTGATATGACGAGTCTCGCAGTAATAAGAAATATAATTCTAGGACGATATGGCCGTGTATAGATTGTGACATTGATCAGTGATAATATATCACTTTTATTTCCTCGGTATGTCCTAGCTAGGCATGTCAACCTGAACATGTGTTTGTGTAAATATGTTTATTATTGGGTCACAGATAACATACTTATATTTAATGCAACAAAATGTCAGCTGCCTTGACCGGCTTTAGGGTAACAAGTCCTTACTGAAGCAAAAATACTTCCTCCTAGGGAATTGATATTCTTATGTCATGAATTCAAAGTACAATCAGTACGAACATCACATGATTATCCCAAACAATAAGTTTGAACTCGTGAGTTACACGGGAGTGACCCTTCCCAATCCGAACTATAGATCAGGGGAAAGGTTACTGAAAGGCTGAACTCGTGAGTTACACGAGAGTGACCCATCCCAACCCAAACTACAGATCAGGGGAAAGGTTACTGAAAGGCTGAACTCATGAGTTACTCGGGAGTGACCCCTCCCAACCCAAACTACAGATCAGGGGAAGGTTACTGAAAGGCTGAACTCGTGAGTTACACGGGAGTGACACTTCCCAACCCGAATTATAGATCAGGGGATAGGTTACTGAAAGGCTGGACTCGTGAGTTACTCGGGAGTGACCCCTCCCAACCCGAACTATAGATCAGGGGCTAGGTTATATTACTGAAAGGCTGAACTCGTGAGTTACACGGGAGTGACCCCTCCCAACCCGAACTATAGATCAGGGGATAGGTTACTGATGGGATCAGTTACGGGCTTTCATTGTCTCCCGTCGATCTCGGGTGTGGAGTCATCAACTGTCAGAAAATTCGCTCGTTTGAATAAAGTCTCTTCTTATAATAAACAATTTAAGTGAAAAAGTCAGTGGTTTTAAACAGATTGAGTAAATATATATATATATATACATGTATAAAGAAAAATTCTCAACAACGAGTCTTTAGTACTTTCATCTCATCAAGGAGATTGAGAATTTTTCTTTTATATTTGTTTTTCGCCCGTAAGGATTATTTTTCTGTATTTATAATATATATATATGTAAGTCCTATGGCTTCATTAATAGAATGTCCTCGCATTAAAACATATAAATGTATTTATAACGATTTGTTTATTTTTTTAAATCCACCAAAAATATATTAAGATGACAACTAATGCATTCTTTATACATACTTATTCTTGTCGCCTATATATATGCCAATACACGTTCCTGGTAAGTCTATTAAATGATGATACACATATATATATAAACCCCTACAGTACACTTATATTGGTATACAGTTTCTGAGTAAAGGAACAGCAACGATTTTATGATGTATACATGTAGGCCTAGTTCATGTACTGTTGTGGCGCCTTTGTTTTGGTTCACCCGGTGCACGTGGGGTCTGTGTGATGTTGTGCCTTACTGAGAAACGTACTCGTGAGAGTACAAGTTAGGGTTGGATGCGTTTCTTAGTATCCTGTATCATATCACGCCGTACATTCGGAAGTATTCAATTCTGATTAAACAGTCAAAGTCTCGCGAGGAGAAACACACAGGGTGAAAAACGCGTGGGTTGTTGTTTTGTTACATAAGCCTATCGCTGTATATTTGGCGGACTAGCGATAACAGCGCCCTCTTATTCCTACTACGCAATAAGATCGCCCGTCTTTGTTTACACGCTAACAAAAGCCGCCATTGTATGGTTACTGTCCCCGTAGTGATTCGATAGGAAAGCTTGTCCCCAAATAAACTGTCGAGCAGTCTATCTGAGTCCACGGGTACTGTTTACAGGGTACCCATGGGATTGGCGAGTCTTTGTGGTGTGATTGTTGTGAAACC
This sequence comes from Crassadoma gigantea, assembly GCA_032360845.1. Lineage (NCBI taxonomy): Eukaryota > Metazoa > Mollusca > Bivalvia > Pectinida > Pectinidae > Crassadoma > Crassadoma gigantea. Next base: position 2,711 of record JAULCA010236478.1, read on the forward strand.
CTGTTGCTGATTCATCAGAATATGGCGGGGCCATTCGGTTCGTGCTGAGTCATCACATTGCACTGCGTCACAATATCGAACAGAAACGAAGTCCACAGGCGCAAAATACGCAACGAGCCGAGAACTGCCGAGTCGCATTTTTACTACGTAGAAACAATTCTACAAGTTTTCACACGGACTGCGAATATAGAAGTTGGATATTATTTCAGTGAATTATTCTAAGGAATACGTTGAAAACATTTGTGAATTCAGTTTTGTAAGAAAGACAAGAAAATGAGTAAAAAGGTGAGTAACATTCGTATGTCGGTCACCACGCTGTACGGTTATATTACTATGAGTCCATGGCGTGCTAGCTTTGTTTACGTTTTTGTTGACATTCAAAAATCCTGTTGGTGTGTTTGTCTTAGCAGTCACTTCACTTTATGTTAACAATACAGTTATTATTTGATAAAATATCACCAATTTGATTCTTTATCTGTCTAATTTTGCTATTTGATGGTTTGTTTACGTGGTGTGGTGGAATATATGTTGACCTGAATCCATTGTATATGGTCCACGTGACGCTTTTGTGAGCTTTCTGCGCAGAAAGAGTTTTCTCGTAAACAAAACGAAAAATGCGATTCATTTGCTCATATTGATCTAATACACTAATACCAAACTATATAAATACTATTATTTATTTACCAAAGATATTTATTCTTCTTTCAATTAAAAAAAAAAATATGTTAAATTCCTTTTTACACACTATAAAGACAATGCGCTGAATAGCAACATACCTACCATTTACAGGTATTTTTCCCTCCAAAAATGGGCCTTAAATTACCCGTGGTGATTTGTAAGCGTTTTGATCTTTTTCTTTAACAAAATATAAGAATAGTTTAGTCGGTAATATAAAGTTACTTTTATATATTTCATAAAAATGAATTTAGAATATACTTCCATATAAATCTATAATATAAAATAAAAAAAAATATCTGGATATTGACAGTTTCTTGCAGACTATGTTGTCGAATAATTAAAATATTAATATTCTTCAGTTTTAATATATATATATTTTTGTCAACCTGAATTGAAAATATTTTTTTCCTTTTTAGCCACATTGATAAATTATTAACAAAAATGAAACTGCCATTGTTGTTGAAAAATCAATATTTTGAATTTTTCATTTTGATGCTTGAAATGAAGAAATTGAACATTTGATTATGAGGACGTGTTAGATACACAACATATATCTATATTCCTATTTCAATTAATAAACGATGGACTAAAAAAGAGAAGAAAATGGAGAGAAAAACCTGTTTGATCATCAGTTCTGACACACACACAAAAATCAATCAATATTATGAGTTTTTTCCCGGCTGTGTTGTCTTATTCATCGGTATGACTCACCAGCCGTTCCATTTTCGGATTGTATACTGTGGCTGGCCCATGTCTCCGGGGAGAAGATGTGTAATACATTATTACAATGGTTGTGTGGAGGAATGTCCCTGTCGTGATGGAACACAATAGATTTGATTTTTCTTTAACAGGTGCTCTTTGATACTATTGCCTGTTAAATACTGTTTTGTCTTAGGGAGCTATTTCTATTGACGAATATGTTAATTAAAATGCAACAATTCCTCAAAAGCTCCTTAACTTATTAAAATACAGAACGTCAAAATTAGGAAATTTGAACAAACAATTCACCATCAAAGTATTTCGGTGATTGTCGTTGGAAGTAAAAATAAACATGTGAGAGAATCTTGATTATGTTTCTGGTGGGATATTCTTTATTCTATCAGCAACAGTTTAGAAATTATGTTAATTATGATTTCCTTTGTCTTCTCACAACGATGAATAATACTGTTCCAGTCGATCACACGTGTTCCACACATGCGTGTAGTCCCCGTCACTAATTTGGCTTAAATGACAGAAATGTCGACGGAGCGTCAACACAAACAAATACCTGTTACTATGAAGAAATAAACGCTAAAGAGTTTATTCATCAGACAGGTACGCTGCGCAGTGAAATATTGGCGAATTGTCCCGCGATCAGCAGTATTTTTACCGATCGATTTACTGTGTATATAAATATACGTTGTAGCTAGCACATTCCTGGTGACATTGCGGTATATATAAAGAAGGGACACAGGAGGTATATAAAAGTGTAAATAACCCCTGTAGATTAAGGTCAGCGGTCTATTGGCATCTCTCCCACGGCGCGAAGGAAAACTGTGTATCGACAATATAAAAACATAACATGGAGCTTCTAGATACAGGTATACTCTGGCGCTAATTATAGGTAGGATTTAAAGGGAACTCGGGTGAGCGTTGTGTTTATTGTTATGAAATACTGGTTACCAACCACGCTATGACAGAATCAAAGGAGGGTCGTTGTTAGGTGGCAGTGGCAACAGGAACACATTCTAGTGAGAAAAACGGGCCCGGTAACGGTTGCTATCATCAGCTGATATTGGGCATCATCCAAAAATACTGAGCACCTGTGTATGTTTAGATCTGCGTATTTGGCAGCCTCTTGTATTTACACTGAGTCGATTCATAAAACTGCGCAATTGATTCCCAGCCATTATTTACAAACTATTTCTGTAACGATACCTGTATAATTTGGAAATATGAAAATTAAACACGTTTTAAAAAGTATTGAACTATATTTTTTGATACACGGGATCTCGTTTGCGATATTGGCAACATTATTTTTATTGGCGGGAAGAAAATAAGTGCTTATAGGCTAAAATTCACCTAACTGATATTCACAGACACGTCAACAAGCCGTAAATCTCGTTTAGTGCATTTTGCAAAAACATGAAAAGCATTTAAAATTCAAATGTTTAAATTTGAGCTTGATCCTGTTACAGTAATATTATACACGTTACAAGGTGAACCACGGGACGATGTTTATGATATCCTGGTTTGACATGTAAAATAAATCACTTGGTATTCCCGGAATTTGTTTACGTCCTCGTCTGATGATGGTCGGGTTCTACGTGTTGTTAAATTACTATTTATATATCCTGTAGCACAATGTAAAGGCAAGGTGAAAGATGAATCACACCAACCTGGTTTTCCTGACAAGACATATCCCAAGAAAAGACGTTTTCTTTATCTATTAAACAGCTGTAATTAGAATATATATAGATATTGCGTCAGTCAGGTGATTTGCCTGGTAGCGATAGATATGATTAAACCTGTTGTGTTACGTCGGGTATTGGCCCAGACCCGTACACTTCACCAGGAAGTACACATCAGCAATGTATTATAAGTAATATCGATTTTCTTTATTTAGTATATACGACATCAGGCAATTTTTGACACTAAATAACGAATATAAACATGCACATACACATAACATTTTGTTAAGAATTGTGGCACAGCAATCGGACACCAGGAAGTCAAAACTGTTGATCATGTTGATTATACGTGCACACCGTACTGTACACCACAAATAAAAAAGTTTAAAGCAAGGTTATCTAAATAATTTGATATCGTACCATTTTGAATAAAAACAACAGATTTGAAGAAGAAAACCCACTACATCACATGTACACCTTTACTACCATTTAACGTACATGGATGATTAAGTATCGTACATGATTGAATAAAAGCAATCAAAACTCTTCATCTTTATATGAACGTTTCACGTACATGCATGGTGTCACGTTTCACGTACATACGTGTTAACGTTTCACGTACTTTGATGTAACGTTTCACGTACATGGGTGTTAACGTTTCACGTACTTTGATGTAACGTTTCACGTACATACGTGCTAACGTTTCACGTACTTTGATGTAATGTTTCACGTACATGGGTGTTAACGTTTCACGTACACGAAACGTTTCACGTACATGAACGTAAATAATTCACGTACTTTGGTGTAAACATTTCACGTACATGGATGTAAACGCTTCACGTACATGAGTGTAAATGTTTCAATATTTGTTTGTTCACGTACACAATTATTAACGTTTCACGTACATGGGTGTTTACGTTTCAAGAACAATAATGTTTCTTAAATGGAAACCGGAAATACATTCAAAACAGTTTCGTCCTAAATACTGTCATATAACGTAACAGATTGTTTTCAGACATGATTGGTCGTTTTTATCAGTTGTAGTAATCATAACAGTAACAATAACGTTTTTCATTTCGTTCACTTGTTCATGTTTGATTGTCTATATTTGTAGATTTTCATGTCCCTGGTCAAGTCGGAGTCTGAGCGGGCGAACAGGGTGCCAGTAGTGGTATCCCACAATTCCCAGTTAACGGATGACGAATTGGTTGCCATGACTGTCAAGGAATTGAATAGAATATTGAAGGGCATGCCGCGGGAGGAGGTAGTTAAGCTCAAACAGCGGAGACGAACTCTTAAAAATCGTGGTTATGCTGCAAATTGTCGCGAGAAGAGGTTATCACAGAAAGAAGAGTTGGAGTACGAGAAGGATCACCTTCGTGCGGAAGTCCACAGATTGAGGCGGGAAAACGAAGGAGTCAAAACTGAGCTTGGATCGCTCAAGGACAAATATGACGCTCTCCAGAGGTTTGCCGAAGCCAACCGCATCAAAGTGTTAACGCCACCCCTCATGTTCAGCCCTCCTCATCGCCATCACATGGACAACATGATGGTCAAGTCTGAGCCATCGCAGGCGTAGCTTCGGCCATGACTGACTTTCAGTCTTCTTTGTGTGTCTGTAAACGTACTGGATTTATTTATTTGTAAACGTATGTTTTAGAAAAGATCGACTTGAATTTCTACTTTGTTTAGTGATAAGTGGTATGTTGTCCGTCTGTGTGTACACTTACAATGAGACTGTGTCAAAGATGTTTAATCAATGGAGATATTTTCTTCGCTCAGTGTCTGCAAGGTCTGGACTAATACACAAGTGTGTTCAATTTGTTGTGTAACATTGACCGAGGGTCAAGGACGCCTGTCTTTGTCCAGGCGACACTATTGCGGTGGTCAGCTGTCAACGTTAATGTTCAAGCAAGACTATTAATCAGAATCAATTTAGTGTTCTAATCATCTGGAAATGTGAATATTGGAAACATTTGAAAACCAAACTACTCAAAACTGACAAGATTTGCCTAAAAAATCCATGCATTAATGATTTAATCTGACAAAGGCTTACATTTCTCAAAGTCAGCGAAAAAAATATGATCGAAGATGCTAAACAAAAAGGCGAACGGTGCTGTAGAATAGACGATTTTTATACGACATAACTGGTCATATCATTGAAACAGATTTTATATTTTGATACCAATAGCGTGTTCATCCCTTAATGATGGTTGTGTATTTTGATTGTTGTGATGTTTGGGGGCGTGGTCAGACTTGGTAAACATGACCACGCCCAAACATCACAGTTCCAAAACATGAGGCAGTGCAGTTCCAGCTGTATTCTCATATTTCATCTTCATCGGAACACGTTTGTTTTGTAGAAGTCATTCATCATTAATGATGGTTTCGTAGGATTCGTGAAATGTCAGACATGAGGGAAATCCAGTCCACTTATCACATCGAATGTCTAGCTATTTTTTGACAAAGTGTATATATGATCATCATTCCATCGAATTGTATTTCCATAATGTTTTAACTCCGACTGCTAGTTGTCACTTCGCGGTACAAAACTTTCTATATACCCGTAAATCATTGTTACTTTAAGTTTTTCTTTTTAAATGATTTTGAGAAACAATGTACAAGTTCGCCAAACCGTTTTATTTAGAGAAGATTAATTTTGCTCTCAACAAAACAATATGTTTAACATAAGAAACAGTTACTCTTTGATTATATTCAAAAGCCGTCGGTTGAAAATAAGAGACAGTTTGTATTTGAGTATCTCCAGAAACAGCCTATTTATGATTGGTCTGTTTTAAGATACTATACGGTATACGTATAGTAGGTAGGTAGACAATGTTGGGTTTCTTTGTTCTTTGTCTTACAGTTTGCATCTTCTTGCCAAAACATGTGCTATTTGACAGCCTGTTGAAGGATTGGCGTTGATTCGCTTTACAAAAGAAATTGATTTGATTTGTAAATATCCAAAATCTGAAATATAAGACAGAGTCCATTAGATGGAGTTAGGTGACGTGTTTTGTGTGGAGTGTTTAGTGTTGTCGAACCTGGACACGTGTCATTTGTGTCGGCGTGAAGCAGTGTTGTGTACAAACTAGTTATTGTAAGAAATGTTTACAACGGCCACTTGGCAAAATGGGCGTGTCCTCATTGACACAAGGGTTTTTTGCCAGAAAAGAACATTCCAGTTTAAAGTTTATACAACATTGACGGTATTTGTAAACAAATCGGGAATAGCGTGGAAAGACTCGACTAAAAGAAAAGGTTCTACGAGTTTGTTTGTTTGGGGTTTTTTTTGGGGGGGGGGTTCTTTATGAATTTTGAAGAGAAATTGTTTCAAAGGGAAGAAGATACAGTTACTACTAGCCCAATTTTACCACCTATTTCCATTGTCTGGTTGTTTTGTTGGATGCCAAATGAATATTGATGTATGATTTTCATTGTTTGGTTAATCCGTTATCTCGTAATGAATTAATTTCAAGATATGTACTACCATTATCATTCCTGTTTTGTTTTGTTACGTTTGTGTTAGTCTCCAGACAAAAGCCTCTGCTGCTGCAGTGTGCTGCCGAACAGGATGCCAAAACGATCAACACTCACCGATCGGTGTGAATCACCAATAACAGTGCCTAGCCCTTCACCTTCCACTGCCGGATCAGTGCACTCTGTCCGTGTGGACAGGGCAGGCAGGGACTGACCCGATTATCACCTGTATCACCATTGTAATGTTAGAGATTGCAATGACCATGTCATTACGTCACCGCGTGGTATTCCTTAATTGACTACAGACCGATACAATCTGTTATCTTCAGACGTTTATTATTGTTTTAAATAATATTTTTGCCGTCCATTTTCATTAGTATTTAGTTGACGATACTAACACATTTTTATTACTAACAAACCCATTATAATATTTTGGACTAGCCATTTAAATTGCAATTGCGAAATGGTACAATTTTAGTCGGGGATTGAGTTCCGAGATATTGGCGACTGTCTGTCTGCCGTCTTAGAATCGGCCCATTGTTAGAGGAGACTGGTATTGATTTTGGCGGTGATGTCAGAGCCGTATGACTGATGGGAGTGTGTACGATGGTTAGGGGGAGAGGACATTGGAATGTACTACGACATACCTCCGAATAGTTCACGCTTCGTAGACTTTATACATAAATCGTGTGACAGGTAAACTTCTGGGCGTACATTATACACCGACCAGGTAGCTGTGGCGTCTATGTAGGTCCACCGATGTCTTTATGAAGTAATACCGCTGAATCAGCCATTCCGATATATAGGAGTACAAACCAGCTTTTGTTAAGAATCTGTCTGCTCAGCTAAAAACTAAACTCGGACGGCGATGCGGAAATGGTGACAGATTTAGACGCGAAGTGATCCGTAGAGAAGAGTATGTAAATTGGAGGGTGTTTAGGGGAGGATATTCGTAGGCGTTAAGTAGTCCACTCTAAACACAACATCATTTACGGGGTTTTATACAGGATTCGGGTCTAGTTATTTTGATTAGTCTTGTATAACAATGGGCACACGGCACACCCAGAGTTTAGCCATTATTCGGAATTTCAAAAGGTACAGTTTAGGGTTTGGTCATGTGACAAATGTACGTTATAAGTTTCCACACCATTGCAGTCTCTCTCTCCCCAGCTTGATTAAAATATTATAGTTCAGACAAATATTTATCTATTTGGAGTGTAAGGTTTGTGTTTTGTAGTGGCTGATCTTGAGTTAACTGAGATTTCTGGTCTTATGTTAAGTGAAATTTCTGATCTTGAATTAACTGAGATTTCTGATCTTGTGTTAACTGAGATTTCTGGTCTTATGTTAAGTGAAATTTCTGATCTTGTGTTAACTGAGATTTCTGGTCTCGTGTTAAGTGAGATTTCTGATCCTGTGTTAAATGAGAATCTCTGATCTTGTGTTAACTGAGATCTGTTATCTTGTGTTAACTGAGATTTCTGATATTGTTTTAATTGTGATTTGTAATCTTTTGTTAACTAAGATCTCTGATCTTGTGTTAACTGAGATTTCTGATCTTGTGTTTAGTGAGATTTCTGATCTTGTGTTAACTGAGACCTCTGATCCCGTGTTAACTGAGATCTGTGATCTTGTGTTAACTGAGATCGTCGATCTTGTGTTAACTGAGATCGTCGATCTTGTGTTAATTGAAACCGCTTGTGTTAAATGATGAAATCGCTGAGAATATAGTTATTAGGTTTTGTTGGAGGGCCACTTTGTTACAGAGTTCTGTGTTGACAGACATTCCATTTAGATATTTATCATTACATTGTTTTTGACACGTTGTTTTATTTCTTAACGATTGAATTATACGGGAAGTGATTGTTTCCAGGAAGAAACTTGTTATTATTTGAACATAGTGCTGGTATATCTGTAGTACATTATATATATATGTTGTCATATTTGTCTTTGTTACGGTTTATCTCGCTATTTTTAATCTTGAAGTCAAAATACGTGCTATAACAGACCGAAACACAAACGTTTGGTAAACTTACTGTCGGTCTTAAGCTAGCAGTAAAAAGAAATCTATTTCGTTAAATACAAAGTTCGTGTTTAAGGAATCGCTGGGAATCCCCCTTTAACATGTCATTTTGATTGATTGTCTTTGTTTTTTCATGTAATTGATTTAAGTAAGGTTTTGTCTTACATTCACATGTATATATGTTCACCCCACAATCAGTTTAAGTTAATATAAAGTGGACAGTCACTGGTGTTTGGAGCAGTTTATTTTCTAGCTATTGAGATGTTTCATTTTGTTCTTTTAGATGTATTTGCAGTCCAAAGTACGGACAAGTCCAAATTAAAAAGATAAAAAATGGAAATTTAATGAAATCCAAACACCAGTGATTGACATGTTGACCACTTGTTTAATTTCAACTAAGAACGCCAGGTGGATGTGAGGTGAAAACTGGTAAATTAGGTGGAGCATCTCATCACAGACGAAGTAGTAGGGGTGCTAACGCGTATAACAGTCGTGCTACAGACGAGAATACATATATATATAACCGTGATGGCGGGTATATACATATATATACCCGGTATATATAAAGCCGTGCTGATGACGGGTATATACATATAAATATAGTCGTGCTGATGACGGGTATATATATATAGTCGTGCTGATGACGGGTATATATATATATATAGTCGTGTTGATGACGGGTATATATATATAATCGTGCTGATGACGGGTATATTCATATATATATATAGTCGTGCTGATGACGGGTATATTCATATATATATAGTCGTGCTGATGACGGGTATATATATATAGTCGTGCTGATGACGGGTATATACATATATATATATAGTCGTGCTGATGACGGGTATATACATATTTATATATATGTATGTATATCAAGTCGTGCTGCTGATGATTGTATATGCAGTCGTGCCCACACTAGTATATATTTATTTGACATGTATGAAATTTAACGTACGTGAACGGAATGTATGGTGCAATAGAATTGTTGGTCGAGGGTCGGAATGGAGGTTTTCTTGAGGCAGCTCTTGTTTATTATGTTTCTTTTTCGTGTTTTGATAGACAGGCTTGATTAGTGCTGTGTATGTTACATGTTCAGATAAGTATGTACTACACTTTATATCATTATTACAAAATGATTGTTTTTGTGTTTTGTTTGTGATATTATTTATCTAATGTTTTGTATGTAGTTTTATGCAAACGTTTCTATTCGGAATCATGTCGCTTTAACTCAGTCGGTTCGTAAGAAAAGGAAATGACACTCGAATGAAAGTATGGTCGGTTATTGTTAACGAGATCCAAGAAGGGGAAAAAATCATGAAATTCTAATTGTATTTGTTAACCATAATTTTCTAGATGAAAATGTTTGAAAATATTATTGCACTTTAAGAGTTTAAGATTTCAATATTTTGAGTGAAGAATGAGCAGTGTTTCTTACCACGCGACACGTAAGTGTATGACTACCTATATCTCTCTATTAAGTTAATTCATTTTTTTTAGTAAATATCTTCCTGAAAGGCTGATAACTTATTGTTAGAAGCTACTTTATTTAAGATTCGTCTTTAGGTTCAAATGGTAATGGAAGAACACCAGTGTAAAGCATCTAAATGACCGATGTATATTCATTATATTGACGAAGGTAACAAAACGTTTGTCTGATTCCGATTTACAGACTTATTTCAACTGGCCTCCAGTGGAGAACTGATGTAAATAGGCTTTGTCTCCTTTCAATCATACTGGTTCATCCTCACTATTTCATTAAAACTCAAAATCTGTCTGAGACTCTAGGATCATAGGGTGGGCGCTCACACGTCCAAAACAGTAGGAGAGAATGTAATTTATGCCTGCGTGTATAAGGTTAGAGTCTTCATCTGCACATTTATCATTGTATCATTTTCATTCAATAAAAGTTTGAAAACTATATATATATTTGTGTGTTTTTTGATAACTTTATCACAATGATTCCTGTGTTTAAGACCCGACTGTTTGATATTTCGAACAAGGTCACATGATCTTGTCATGTAGCGTCCGCCGTCAGACAGACAGCTGTTTGGTAAGAACATGTATAAGGTCGAATATTCCATATCAACATTTCAACTTCAGAGAAAAAAATGGTCGAATCCCAGAGGACACTTGTGGTGCAGTATTGAAAAGCTTTCCCAACTTAATATGTATCTACAGTACATACACGTGACGACAATCAGAACTGTTCATAACTAGGACATACACGTGACGACAACCAGAACCGTTCATAACTAGGACATACACGTGACGACAACCAGAACCGTTCATAACTAGGACATACACGTGACAACAACCAGAACCGTTCATAACTAGGACATACACGTGAC
>JAULCA010236589.1:9960-27044 GCA_032360845.1 Crassadoma gigantea
CTGCACCAACAAGACACGTCTCATCCTTTATTGACAAGTGTCCGATGATATGATGCTGCACCAACAAGACACGTCTCGTCCTTTATTGACAAGTGTCTGAAGATAGGACTCTTATCCAACAAGACATGTCTTATTATTTATTGACAAGTGTCTGAAGATAGGACTCTTATCCAACAAGACATGTCTTATTATATATTGACAAGTGTCTGAAGATAGGACTCTTATCCAACAAGACACGTCTCATCCTTTATTGACAAGTGTCTGAAGATAGGACTCTTATCCAACAAGACACGTCTTGTTATTTATTGACAAGTGTCTGAAGATAGGACTCTTATCCAACAAGACACGCCTTGTTATTTATTGACAGGTGTTTGAAGACAGGACTTTTATCCAACACGACACGTCTAGTTATTTATTGACAGGTGTTTGAAGACAGGACTTTTATCCAACACGACACGTCTAGTTATTTATTGACACGTGTCTGAAGATAAGACACGTGCCCATTGCCATTGACACGCACATAATCAAACGCTTAATAAAACACGTTCCTGCCGTCATCTACATATTTCGGACGGTAGAGTGACCGGACATTGGTGCCCCCTCCCCCACTTTAGATGTCAGACGGACACTTTTCATCATCGTGCAGAAGTTAAATGTACCAATCAGAACCAATGATTTTCAGTATTGTTAGACAAATGTTTTCCCAAGCCCGTGTAGACATTGTAATCAATGAACCGCTATAAGATTTTACGGTGCCGAATTATCAGAAAGTGCTAGAGAGCCTTTGTTACTCCAATACACTAATGTAGCGCCTTCCTGATTCATTGTAGGAATCACTCAGATTGTTGTCTTGTAAATAAACCGTGAAAGTAGGCCACCGATGTCACGATTGTGTAAATCACCTATACCAGTACATCAGCTTTACGTGATAAATGATACGCTTAGATTGTGTCACCGCCAGATGTATGGCATTTTAAGTGAGTCAGGTCACACACGATGACATATCTTACCCTCCTTTCCTCTGTTACTGTAAAACAGTTAAACATGAACACAGAAAAAGATGGTTTTATATTTTTGACCATGCATGTAAATATGAAAATCCGGAAAATAAAATTAAGCGTGTTTTTTTATACAACCAATATTTCCGTTTTTCGTATCTGTCGACACGTCATTAAATATGTTTCGAATTGCAAGTGTCAGAAATAAGGGCTTAACATATTTGTAATACTTCAATCAGCACCAAATGACAAATTATGTCATAGCGTCAACACTCAAGTAAAAAAATACTACAATGTTGACAGAATGTTGCCAAGAGCAAAACATATCGCAACATCTTTGTGTTTTACGTCCTATTAACAGCTATGGTAATTTAAGGACGTATCAGGTTTTGGAGGTATAGAAAAGCCAGTGTTCCAGGAGAAAAGCCACCGATCTATGGCCAATACCTGGCGAATGCCACGCGTAGGCCTCAAATAGTGGAGGGCTAGTGAAAGCAGAATGTCAGACGCATCAACCACTTGGCCACCAACGAGGATACCCCCATCCCACTGAAGGAGTAACACAAGATACTTCGTTATTATACTGTATTTTGTGACTGTTATATACACACGGCTATAGAAGTTACAATGTAGGGGCTGCAGTAGCCAAGTTGTTAAGGCGTTTGATAATCTGCTACCCCCAGCCCTCCCCCACTGGTTCACAGGTTCGAGACCTAGGTCAGGCAGTTGCCAAGGACTGGCCGTCGGTCGTAGGTTTTGCTCAGGAAACTCCTACTTTCCTCTACCTTCAAACCTAGCACGTTCTTAAATAACCAAAACTATTAATAGGACGTAAAACACTAACAAACAAACAAAACAGTGACAAGGTAGTTTGCCCGCTTTTTATACAATACATGTATAGATCAGATCAATAACACATTTTATACAATACATGTATAGATCAGATCAATAAAATATTTTATACAATACATGTATAGATCAGATCAATAACACATTTTATACAATACATGTATATATCAGATCAATAAAACATTTTATACAATACATGTATATATCAGATCAATAAAACATTTTATACAATACAGGTATATATCAGATCAATAACCCATTTTTGTCATGACAATTGTAAAAGGCAGTGCTCATTCTAGAACTTTTCCTTCCGTTTTATTTCTGTAAAATCAAAAGTAGGAAACGAAAACTGGTTGTAATAGCTAGTTCCATTATTTAAATAGCCTATGAAATCGTTTTTTTGTTGTTAATCGAGACGATTTATATAAATCTATATTTTTTGTCAGTTTATATTGATAAGTTGAAAGAATGTATCTTACTATGCATATAACCTATGGTGTAAAAGTTAAACCTGTTGAACGTTTATTTAAGTTACATCCAAAATGACAGTTAAAGATGAAATGGAAAAGCTAATAAACAGATTGGGGAAAACTACAAACTTGAGTATAATACGCAAACTCGCCTATTATACGCCAGTTGGAGTACATATTTGTTACTAAAAATAATTTAAATCACTTTAACAGTAACTTCTGCAATATATGATTAAAAATCGCATTGATTTACGACAAGGTAAATAATATTTTGCTAGAAGATGTTTACTGAAAGCGTTGGCTACTTAGAAATTTGGTGTAACTTTACCGCAAGTATTGCATCTATATTTGGTACTTTCCACATGCAAATAAAATTTGTTTTTGCATTTGTATAATGTTTCATACCTAAATAAATGCGACTTGGACCAAAACTTTGAAAAAGTTAAGATTAAAGTAATTTTGGCTATTTTTAGTAACAAAGCCATACCCCAATATGCGTATAATAGGCAAGTTTGCGTATTATACGCAAGTTAGTGGTTTTACCCGATCTGATAAACCCCCATGGAAGCTGAACAAACATATACCACTTAAATTCTCTTTTATTAACTCCTTCATCCTTGAAGGCACACTTGAACTCTTCTAATTCAAAGGTTGGAATAGTCCCTTATGAAATTTTAGGGGTGAATGAGTCAAGCTGCCCAGACACATATCACTCATACATATTTCTCTGATGTCCGATGTTAAACAAATAATCGAGACCTTGATCCAATCCCTCATATCCCCAACCCCTTCTTGTAAAACAGGCGTTTTCACGCTGTAGTAAATCCACTTCCACGTGGTTTTATTGTACCGGAAGTTCAAACCGACTCCAATCATCTTAATACAAATACTTCGTATCACGGGAACCGCATTCCCATGCAATGAAACCCCCTTAAGTCGGCAATATGATTTTAACACATTAGGGTTTTTATGAGTGTCCATTTACTCATTAAAGGCGTTCCGTTTCTTTTCTCTAGCTGTAAGATTGAGATAACTAGATTTGTCACAATTTCTTCCAAGTAAATTTTGTTACAGAGCGCAAATTATTACAGTTTCCCAAAAAAACGGCTGTCTTTTTTAAAATGTCGACGAAGTGTGCTTTATGATGAGCAGAGCTGATATAGACTTGGCCTTTTCGTTCGTTATAAGATATCTAACCATTTCTGTTTTCGTAATTAATGTCAAGGACGGCAAACCGGTATTGAAGCAGGCCCAGAAGATTTTCCTTTCTTTCTACTGACTTTGTTAATCAATCTATCAATGACACGAGGATTTTTATAGAAGCTTTGAAGCTTTACAGAAGCACTAGGAAATATTACCATAAACCACCTTAGTCATTAGATTAACTTCTGTAATCCGTTATTGTCGGTTAATGATTTTATCCCGGGAGTAAAAAGGACGTTTTAAGTGTGGTTCGAAAGCACAACACATGCTTTTAAAACGCCCTAACGTAGTGGTGTTCTGAACTTATAATTCTGATTCAGAAGCAATTAAATGGTGCTGAGTTAGGAGGTTCATTCTCAAGGATAGAAATATTAACATGAGCTTAACCTATTTAACGCAACCCATTTCGGCAAGTTTTGACATTTCACGAGGTTGGCAATAATGGTCCATATGGTCAGTAATATAGCTGTAATAATGGTTCCTCTATGTGCAGATTTTCCTTCGGCCAAACACCATATTTTGGACATAAAAATGTGTTTTATGATGGTCCATCTGTGTGCCGAGTTTCCTTTGGCCCCAACACCTTAAGTTGGACATATAGATGTGTGTTATGGTGGTATTTCTGTGTGTCGAGTTTACTTCTGTCCAATCACCATACTTTAGACATAAAGATGACTGGTACAGGGCCAAAGCGTACGTTACTACAGCAAAGCCTCCGAAAGTTTGATGTCTTGAGATTTTCGGGGCTTACAAAAATCCGCTTTGTCATCTTATCCTTCATCTTTCTGTCAAAATGTCAAAAGTGTTGCGTTGGAGCCAGAGAAATCTCGGGCTAGTACGAATGATCTGTGTGTTTGTACTGACAATACGTGGGGTTGAGTGTACTACAATCTATGTTGGCACAAACTGATCTAGTGGTCAATGCTAGGGGTGAGTTAATTATGTACATGTACAATATATACCAGTAATAGTTACCATTGTGTAAAATCAGGATTAGTTAACCTTTTATTACATGATTTGTATAAACATGCCTAGATAAGTCGTAGGCCCATCCGTTTGTAATCTTGGCCCTATCAGGTGATTTCGTAATGAATGAATATACGTAAATTATATACTAACTAGCAGTCACTTCTCCCTTAGATCAAGATCATGGACGAGAATACTGTTGACTGATGACGTATCATATAGGTATATAAACAATCACTAGTAACATCCATTGGAAGCAAATTGTAGATATAATATTAATACTTAAAATTAGGTGGTTGAATGGCGCTGTGGATAGCACACTTGCCATTCAACATAGCGGACGGGGTTCGATTCCCCGACCAAACATCAGAAGGTATCACCTGCCCGAGCACGTGGATTTTCTCCGGGCACTCCGGTTTCCTCCTTCAATAAGACCCACTGCGCTAACATCCTGGCCAACAAGACTGATTGATATCAGTTATTAAAACTTGTTTAATAATTGTTGTAATA
The DNA here is from genome assembly GCA_032360845.1 of Crassadoma gigantea. NCBI lineage: Eukaryota > Metazoa > Mollusca > Bivalvia > Pectinida > Pectinidae > Crassadoma > Crassadoma gigantea. The sequence goes on from JAULCA010236589.1 coordinate 14,957, forward strand.
TAAATAAAGTTTTCTTGAAGGTATATTTATACCTAATGGATCAAATTCAGTAAGCGTAGCAAGATGCTTATGAAATTAGAGGCAAGAAAAACATGGAAATATTATACAGCGTATCAGTGTGTTATATGACTTCAGTTGTCATTATCCAATATTTTTCAGACACACCCGCTAATACAATTCTGGAGATGTTCGGAAAGATGTTCTTTGAATTCTGTCAGGAATCAGGATATGATAAAATTCTGCAAGTCCTGGGTGGCACCACGAAAGATTTTCTTCAAAACCTAGACGCCCTCCACGACCATCTTGCTACAATATATCCAGGCATGCGCGCTCCATCCTTCCGGTGTACCGAGCGGGAAAGTGATGGTGCTACCATTCTACACTACTATTCCGACAGACCGGGTTTGGAGCACATCGTCAAGGGTATAGTGAGGACAGTTGCTAGGCAACTACATCAGGCGGAAGTACAGGTTGATATCCTTAAAGAAAAGAGTGAAGATTGTGATCATGTGCAGTTTATCATTACTGATGATGCTTCAGAAGACCTGGTCACTAAAGCCGAATTAAACGAATTCGAACATAGTCTTTCTCATGAAAAGAAGATCAGCCCAGCTACGTTCAGCCGGGCATTCCCCTTTCACATTTTGTTTGACCGGAAGATGGAAATCCAGCAGGTTGGAAGTTCCCTGCTCAGAGTGATCCCAAACACTACCAAGAAAGGTGTCAAAATTAACGATCTTTTCGAGATGGTCCGGCCACATATGAATTTTGAATTCGATCATATTTTATCTCATATCAACACCGTTTTTGTGTTAAGGGTCAATGAGAACGTGTCAGGAGGAGGACTCTTTGTAGACAAAGATGAAAACTCACGCATGCGCCTTAAGGGTCAAATGATCTACGTGCCAGAATCAGACTGTCTGTTGTTTATGTGTTCACCTAGTGTTGCTAATCTAGACGACCTCGGGAGGAGGGGACTGTACATCAGTGATATCCCTCTCCATGATGCCACGCGAGATCTCGTGTTGCTTTCCGAGCAGTTTGCCGCCGGGTACAAACTCACTCAGAAGCTGGAAATTCTCAACGATCAGCTGCAGCAGACGCACAGAGAACTGGAGCACGAAAAGAAGGAAACGGACAGGTAATAAGTATATAGGATCACTACTCTCTCAACACACATAACACATGTACACACACATCCAGTCCACTCGTTAGTTCTCAGTTGAACCTTATCGATTTGGGAAAGGGAATGAGGTATATCCCAATTTAATTCCTCGTTTGTAGCACCTTGCTGTCTTAATTTTGTATTCACTGGACGGGTAGGAAACAGTGTACAATGCATACATTTCAATTACAATTAATTCAATGTATAGCGTGTCTGATGTTATTAATTGCCCCATTTGTTTTCTATTCGCTGACATTGTCTAAAGGAACAATTGTCACAACGCTGTGTTCTTTGTTTCTTGTCCTAAATTAAATAGTTTGTAAAAAAGGTCCGAGGTGCTGGTTCACCTTTGAAAGCTCACTATCAAAATGTAATTTCAATTAAATATATATGTACATGTTGCTAATATGAAGCAATATGCAAGAAACAAAATATGCTCTTTCAATATTAGAAAATTTGACTTTTTAAAGCTATTTCTTGAGGCAGTGACCGTAAGTCCAGTGTAACGTATCCTGATCATGGATTTATACAAACCCAATCCATATGGAGCTGATGAATGTGCAGTATTTACCAAAATATGGTTATATACTCTCAGATAGGATATTTTTTGAGAATTTTGCAGTTAAGGTGAATAAGCAGATACAAGATTTATTTTTGAATTTGAAATATTCGTTTAAGAAATATGGATCAAACTCTACTGTGTATTTCCTGTATGTTTGTATACAGTATCAGATAAGAACCCATCCGTACTATGTAATGACTCAGTAGACAGTCAATTTAAGGCTCGGCTAGGCGTTCTACAACCGCGTCTAAACGGTAAGATAATCTCAGTGGTCGGACAAGACAATTTGTTCGCCAAAGTCTGCTTCATGACAGAACCGATTTGTTCACCTGAGAGAAGGTTTACGTACGTTCAATGTTTGCTGCTGTGAGTGAGTTTGATGAATAATATGAGAGGAGTGATTCCTTAAAGACATCAACTGGTCGTTTGTTGTTCCGGTCTGACAAAGTTCTGTCAGCCTCAGTGATTGTCTCGAGAGAATCAAACAGACGGTTTTCATAGATTTCGTTCAAGTTTTCCCAAATAAAAATAAAAAAATACGAAAGATATCAATGAATGAATAAATGTCTTCAAATGACAAACGATAAACGAAATTGTGAATATATTTGAATGGAAATCAGTCTCCTGGTATTACTAGTCACCAATGACTATGAATCCTATAATCAATATTGTCGGTTCGTTTGCGTTTCGTTTTAGTTAAGCAATTTAATGATATAAAACCCATGAAAATTGTTTAATTTCCCATCTAATGTTAAAATATCTTAAAATGATTTCAATTGACTTATTGGCTTAAATTTCGCCTCTAACACCACCATCACTTTTGAATTTTGTCGCCGGGAAAACAATCCAGTCTGATCCAGTAATTTAATATTTCGTTAACATTCTATTGATGATTTACTTACACTATTCCTTTAAACGTGATCGATACTCTCAATTTTAATCTTCGTATTGTACCTAAAGTATGTTATTGTTTTCTGCGTGACCCAGACAGCGCACGCCTTACACGTGACAAACATGCTCGAGTGTTGACCAGAACGTGTCAAATGTCTGAGGCGGAACAAATAGCAACAATCTTATTACGTCTTCATTTGTTATGGTGGTATAGCGAGACCTTGGACCTGCCATCGGATTTGACCGGTGTTGATGTGTGTAGCTTGGTGTTTTCCCCGTGTAGTAGAACTAAAAGGTCTCTTATGGGGATTTTATCCCGCATGTACTTAGTGTTTATGGTGACTGTCCTGTCGGTTTGTCCCTCAGATATTTAAGTAATTAGTCCATCTCACTAAACCTATCTGTATATATATTTACAATGTCGGCTTTTTTGACCGCCTCTTATTATAGTTTCTACTGAAGACATCTTGTGATAACATCGGCCCTTCTAACAGTGGCGTTTATACCTTCCCTTTTGATTCCATTTTACCAGATTAACACGGTATAGAGAAAATGATATTGATCACGTAACTGACCAAACGTGTCCTGTCTTCAGTGCAAGAGCAAAACTAACGTACACTTATACTTCTAGTTGGTCTATTAATTAACAGTTATTCCGTTCCATTAGGAGAGCTGCCGTTTCACTGTCTCCCTTTTTCTCTACTGACGCTACTTGTTCACTTGAGAATATGTTGTTAGCATTACCATAACTGTGACCTTGACCTTCCCTTAGTTAGGACTACTATTACTGGCGACAGATGCCTGATACCGTAAATCGTTACAGTAAATATTTACATACACGAAACGTAATATAAATATTGATTTGTCTTTTGGAAAAGAAATATCAATAATATTGACATTTCCTTTAGAATCAAATCAAGATCGTCATAATTATTCAATTGGTTTGTTTAAACGCAAGCGTTTTTTCTCACTAAAACCTTGACCTAATGACCATTTATGACATTTATCAATAATTGAATCAACTTGACCTAGGCTGGCAATATAACTATTTGCTATACACAGATTGTTTGTCTGTATCCACCAATCTGATACAGACGACAGTGTCTCTATACATGCCTCAGACTCGGGAAACAATCTAGTCAGTAGCTGGCAGACATTACAGTGCATATCTGCTACTCCATCGTATGACATTTGTCAACGATCATATGCCAAGTGTAGTGTGTAAATGTTATTTTTATGAAATGCAGTTCATCTATATATTTAAGGATGTATTGATTAGAACCTTAGTTTGGATGCACTGAATGACAGGTTTTGGAAAACCATATATGGTTGTTTTAAAATAATATAAACATTGACTAAGAATATACCTATTACACATCGCAACCTTCATTTTGTGTAGTTTTTATTTTTGTGCCATAGATGAATGCATCAAAGTTATTTTTGATACATTTTAGCGAGATAAGTAACAAAACACACGGAAATTTTGTTTATGAAGGCAATCAGTCAAATACCGATTTTCGAAATTTACCTAAAGGCCGGATTGTGACTGAATCTTTCGTCGTGACAATTCCTCTATTATTTGTGTGGCGTCCTAGTTATAACTGTACAGTTTCCTTTCTCGTCATGCTAATTCCTGTTCTTAGGTCTTCCCGGTAATGACTTCTCCATTTTGAGAATATCGACAGATGTAAATTTGTGAATGAGTTGTTTCTGACAGCAACATGGTACTCGAAACATCCTAATTAGACCTTCCTTTACAATTTCTCTTAATGATACATAGAACGGACTCATGAATACTTTCTGTTATCCGCGAACTACATCCTCCCTACCTAACAACGATTTGAATCGGACCCAATCACCGATTCCAAGATCTGAGTACGCCGAGTCGTGGTGCAATTGCTTTATATTCATTAAGCCAACCATGATTGTCTGTTGATTTTCATAATATTATGCTGTAGTCCCACCTCGTCAGTGAAATCCTGGTAATTAGCAGGGAATGTCAACATTTATTAAATCAACGTGGTTACTTAGATCTCCAGTTTGAATCTTCCTGTAATTCTTCTCGAACTGTAAGTACTATACTATTGACTGCGCTTGCCTTAATCTTTTGTTTGCCAATTGCTATAAATTTGTCTCTGAGGAATTTAAAAAAAAAAATCTTTTTGCATTAGAATTAGTAACAATTTGGTGCTACTGCTGCAGATATGATATATATCGTCATGTCTTTTAATTTATAATGGATTTCATTTTCATCATTTTTGGTGGTGTATTTCAATACTGATTGTGAAATCGTTCCATATGTTATGTTCCCTAGTTTCCGCACTTCACAGTTCACACAGAAAGAGGTTGCTTATTAAATAGATACATTAGTACTATTTCTTTTTTTAATGTATCTAAGTAGTTTAACAAATACTTTCATTGTATCCAAACATTAAGATAATTGACAAATACGTGATTCTGACACGACCATAACGATATTGATGTTTGTTGACTGTGAGGATCAGAGCTTTAAACAGCATTTGGACAACACTGCACTTGTGTATTTATAATCTTGGATTCTAATCCAGGAGACAACTCCTTGCCAGACGTCTTAACATGATATGTTATATTTTTGGGATGTCCTTAAATAAGTCTCACGTTTGTTATGTTTTACTTCTGATTCAATGAACATGAGACACACAGGTGATGGCATAGTGACTTAGAATACATCATACGGCTGTATGGACGACTATTTTAAAGGCGTCCCTCTTCTGTAAGAACTTTTTTTTATGAAAGCAATACTGTATATATTAATCTAAAGAAAGTAAGTTTATGTCTAATAAACAAGTATTATTGTACTGTTCTACAGATTGATGTACTCAATACTGCCGGAGTCTGTTGCTCTCGAGCTTCGTCACCAACGCCCAGTCCCTGCCAAGAAGTTTGAAAAGGTGACCATCTTGTTTAGCGGTATTAAAGGCTTCAACGAGTTTTGCGCCCAACACTCTGATGCAAAAGGAGCCGAGCTTATCGTTCAACTATTGAATATTGTCTATATGAAGTTCGATGACCTGCTAGGAAACAACCCGGATGTGTATAAGGTGAATACTCTATGTAAATAATGTCATTAGAAACAATGGTTAACAATGATTGCATGTTCATTGCTATATGTTGGATAAATAACGGCGTCCAAGGCACGATATTAGGAGGCACTCAGGTTTTATCCATTAGCCTGCAGGATAAAAGCAATCAATATGCTAATTTTGTTGTTTGAATTTTGTTCAGATCAGTTATTGATGATCTGCGCTTTTTGGTCAAAAAGACTCGAAGGAGATCATTATACAGCCAAACTTGAAAATAGCGTCAAACTGTGAGCGGTTTAACAGTTTCCATCTATTTCCTGCTGATGCAAATGAACAACTTCTTAGAGTACTTGGGTTTACAACACGATTCTCTTATTGGTATTCATAGATATTCAAATGAAGCAAGTTACATTAACTTATATAAAGTGTGCAATATCTAATGCTTTTCGCCTAGGTGGAGACTGTGGGAGACAAATACATGGCGGTGAGTGGACTTCCGGTGCCTTGCAATGAGCATGCGCTATGTATATCCAGACTGGCGCTGGCTATGATGGATATATCGAAGGATCTAGTTGACCCCGACGGAAACAAGATTGTTGTAAGTTGGAGTTGATATTTTGTGATTCATTATACAGACGTTAGATGTGTGCGTCTTTTTTTTGTCTCGGGGATCAAACAGAAAATATTCGTAAGCAATTCAATTAAAACTGTTTGCCAATCATATTCTGAGAGCAAATTGACAACGCTTTTCAAGGAAAACTCCATTTGTGCACTTTCGCATGGCGTTCATGCAGGAATCAGTTTGTTACATCCTAGATCAATATTGTCAGTTATTTTAGTTGATTTATTGATTTTGGATCATATTGGCCTATCAGCACCGAAATATAGTAAAAATAGCTGAAGCTGGATGATAGATCAACGTATAATGCCAAAATAATAATGGAAATAATACGAGATAGAAACGTTGCCGAATAACTGACATGAAGCTCATGTGTACAAAACTCTATTTTTATTTCTGTAGACAACTATCGGTATTCATTCCGGGGAAGTGGTGACAGGAGTTATTGGGAAGCGCATGCCCAGATATTGTTTGTTCGGAAACACTGTGAATCTGACGAGTAGAACGGAAACAACAGGAGAAAAGGGCAGAATCAATGTGTCGGAAGACGCTCATAAGTATGTTTCTCAGTTCTTGAATACGTTTCATCAAAGATATCACTTATTAAAGTTGTTGGGACTTTAGAACGAAAAAAGCAGGAAACACGATATTTTGAATTAAGAAATGTTTAGATCAATTTTTATGGCACCACAACATGGCTTCAAATAAAAGAGTGAATCGAATATTATGGATGTGGAATGACCATAATGAAAACAACCAAGAATAAAAATAAAAGTAGTGAATGATTTAATTAAGACGAAGAGAAGTTACTTTGTGTACAAATTGTTTACTTTCGTTTTCCAGATATTTAACAGAGGACAAAGATTGCTTCGATCCTAGCATAGAGCTGACCTACAAAGGGGAGACGAAAATGAAGGGCAAACCAACACCAATGAAAACCTACTTCCTGTCAAAGAAACAAACGACGTGATGAAATCCAATGTCTTCCTTGATTTGCATTTCAATTGTTTTTTGGAATTGAAAAGGAAATAATTTATCGAAAATAACCACTTGAATAACTATGCTAACAAATACGTTACTAGTAACGGTCTCATGTCACGTGCTCACATGGTCACTTCCTGTCATAAATATCGTCGTCAAGGTAACGAAGTTATTGAAGTCACTGTTCACAAGATATAATGGTATTCACATGTTTTTTAAAGGAAATGAACATATCGCCTTTCCTTCTGTTATAATACCCGCATGCTGAGATATCAATCTGCTGAATTCAGTTTAAATGGGATCATGATCCATGTTGCAAGGCTTTGTTCAATTTCTATCTGTCCTGATAGCGTTGGCTTTGATTAATTATTAAGCTTGATCGTTTCCCGTTGTTTTTTTCTTAATTCCAATATAGAAAAGCATACGTAAAACACAGGAGGAGATGATTCGATCTGTTTGAATGTGGTTTCAGATATGTTATCAATATTGTCTCTCTAATGTTGAGCTCACGATATAGTGTTTCTAACAATTTCTCATTACAAAAAGGTCTTGTCCAAATCAATATCATTTTATAAACATTTCGTAAGTGCATGTTTGTGAGCAATAGAGGAGAATAGAATTTAGAAGAGGTTGTATTTGTTTTATCAAGAAATTATGTCTTTTATCTAAAGTAACACAACCACGTCATAGTTCAGAATGAGAGATCGGGCAAGATTTATGACAAACTGTATCAAATAAAAGAGCCTTGAGTTTTCAATATATTCCTGATATCGTCTTTTATCTGCAATAGGGGATGGCCAATACCACTACGTTCATATCGGTCAAGCATGTCCTTGGATATGACAAGCACTTGTTTCGGTTGGACTCCAAGCGAACCGTGAATGTATTGATCTGGCCTGTTTGTCCCAGTTCCCAGACAGGCTTTGCTTCGGAAACGTTATTATGAAGCTTTTTGCCTTCTTGAAAAAACAATAAAAGCACTACGGTAAAGTCTGAGCGGAAGAACTTCAAAGTAACTTTATAAAGACACGTGTATTATGTTGATAGGTATGTGTATGTATTTGTTATGTGTTAGTTGAAGGTCACAACACACGCCGTCGTCAGTGTTTTCACAATCACCAATTATATTGTGGTCCAACAATGTCTAGTACAGAACCCATATGCTTTAAGTCTGTTCAGTTTAACGACACAGAAACCGAATTTTTTAAACTTCTTCCAACATCATTTAAGTTAAACATTAAAACAATGTGAACAAGTTCACAGCACAGAGATATGAACACTACAAAACGTCAATGTTGTTTTAATTTTTGGTTTTAGACCCACCATATGATTTGAAAAATTAAAAATAAAATATCTTCAAGCTAACAAGCCTTTTGACATCCGGGTTCCGAAACTGAATTTAGATTGAATTACAACGGGTTAAGTTGTAATTGTATAACTTATGATAGTGCTTAACTGTGATATCTCTGGTAGAATGTATACTCAGTAATACTGGCTTGAGAGGGTCCAACAGTAGAGTTTACACATGTATTTATTTGCTTACTTTTGACGGTTCATTGACGAAATCCATAAAGAACAGGGGATAGAAGTTTTGGTAAGCGAAATGGCTAGAAGGGCAGAAGAAAAAATTATATCAATTTGAAACAGAAAGAATATCGAATATTAATACCAATTATTAAGAAAAAAGAAACTTTGATCATTTTTTATTGTCACTTCTTTCCGAAAACATATAAATCGATAAAAAATGTTTTGTTTTTGTTTTTATAAATGCCATCATTAAAACCCTAGGAGTGCCGTATTGTCAAAACGGAATTAATGCAGAAATTTCACTGCTAATTATTTATCTATTTGTCATTATACAAAATTGTACCACGACCCTCTGATTTATTTATGTATGTAAAACTGTCAATTATCATATTAACTTATTTATATCAACGTATTTATCAATTTACTGATAATATCTATATATTTGGAAGACTTATGCTAATAAAATTTGTCGATTGATGAATCAAATTGTTGTTGTATTGTTGGTAAGAAATGCTACTGCAGTCAAGAGCATCATATATTTTAAACACACGGATGTGCCAAAACTATTACAACTATATTACAGAAAACAGCATAGTTAATGAGAGATGTTTTGTCAAATTTGAACATATGTCCAATTAAAGCATGAAAAGGATGTAATGTATAATTAAAACGGAAATGTAATTCAACATCAACAGGAAAATTGCGTAAATTATTGACATTGATCAACAAGTATAGCTTGACACAAACGGTTTGCACTAAAATGATGACGTAATTCACAAGAAAAGGATCTGTCTTATTACTGAGCTATTATGAAACTTGTTAAGTGAATAAAACATCGACGCGACGAAGTAATGCGGGCATTTTAAAATTGTTTTCGGAGAATTCTTATTTATAGTTTAAACATATTTATGATATTTACAGTACATTTTTACATACATACGACATTTCACAAGCTTTTCCAATACAAAATTTACGTAGAATAAAAGTGTATGTTTTTTTTTTATCGTTTTATCGTGTCTTCTGGCAGAATTAATTTTAAATGTTTAACTAACCTAGCTGTAGATGTTAATACCAGCATGCTTGCAAGTAATCAAACAGGCTTAAGAATATACAGACAATTGTTAACTGGAAACGAGAATAAGGAATTACAAGATAAAATATAAATGTTCAAAATATCGTTTGTTTTCTGATACGTTGCAAGTTTCTTTGCGCTTTATGGAATTATGTCAAGTCAACAACTGTCAAAATAGAACATTATGCACAATATATTAAAATAAAACAGCTTTATGTCGTTATTGATACAAAGTTGCGACATTTTCAGTGTGCATAATGACGACGGAAATTCAGTGATACAATTTCTGGCTTAAAAAACAGTTTCTGTGTATTTCGTCATCAGTTTTTGTTGTCGTTTTTGAGGTTATAACATATATATATAACAATGCCTGTAATAAAGAAAAGTATATAATTAAATTTAAAACCATGTATGGCGATGGCACATACATCCTAACAAACGATTGTACATGTGTGTCCTAACACAAAATGAAGAAAGTACATTGTAGTATAGACATAGCCAACACACAGACTGGCAGCATACCTTACTACAGTAAGAGTTCGTACTGTTTTAACAGATTTTATAACAATGATTCCAAACATCCATAGTCAGACTCTTGTAGATGAATACTATAGAATACGGACCTCACATAATTGATGATCGATCGGGAGTCTCGTACATGAACGTACGGCTCCCATCATACACGGGCGTTGAGGAGGATGTGCAGGGCGTACTTGGTTGTTGTCGTCAATTGGACTGCCATAAATCACGGCACCTGACACCAGCACATTGGAGCCGTCCCAAAGGACCCCGAGTCTCCGATGCTACAAGTCGATTGGAGAGGCAAATGTGTTGCCCCTACAATCAAATCGACACATTACAGATAATTTGGTGTAATGCCCGATACGTTTTTCTGGTTTCGACTGAAGGCCCAAGGTCATTTATGTACTGGACTTTGCTCGCTTACAATTCCTCTGCTATTGACAGTTTCAGGAAACAGCCAACTCTAAACGAATCGTCCGGTTCGATTTTAATCACGATTCAGTAAGATAAATTGGATTTGTGCCTGGTAGATAACGGGATTCATACGAATATCTCCGTAAGGATAGGTACTAGTGCTCCGGAAACAATTAAAATGGTCAACCGCAATTAGGTTTTGTCTGCAACATAAAATTGTAAATACACATTACAGAACGTGTAGAATAATGCGTAACAAAATACCGAACGAAACTTTTAAAAACTCTCCGTTGCCGTACTATGTATCTTCAACGGAGAAAAGTTTGGAGTTAAAACTACTTAACCATGACGATCTCGGTATGATATCAAATATATTAATTTAATAAATAAATAAAAAACAAACATCAAGAACTTATTAGGGATTTCCATTTCGGATGGAAATCCCTATTGTTATTGTTATTTCTTTTTCTTATTATTCTTATTATTATTCTTATTTCCAAAAATCTTGTTAATAGATTAGCATATGAACGAAAGCAGATATAACGCTCATATTTTAGTTTATAATAGAGGTCATCGTTCTCTTAAAAAAATCAAACGTTTATGATCATAATTTCAAAGGTCAAGGTCACATATCTATAAATAGAACTATTTCTAACGTTTTTCGAACGACCATAACTTCAACACCGTTCATTGTACTGCATGTCCGCTTGCATATTCATGTAGGTCGTGGTCGGGGCTAACTTTTTCCCATGATATGTAATCAGAAAATATGTCAAGGTCAAGGCCACGCTATGAGGTCAAATATTGGTCAAAAGTGAAAATATCAAAAATCGTCCAATTTTTATGACAACGTGAATGGAACTTTCTCAGGATGGTATGTTTAAAGTTTCAAGATCATAGCACCAAAAATGACGGAAATATGCCACTTTGAAAATGGTTATTTTCCCGCCAAAATTAAAAAAACTCCGAAATTCTTCCTCTTCGACATCATGGCTCAAACAGAGTTGACATTTTGCACATACATAGCATGTATGTTTGGCTCCATAAAGAGTTCAGGTCTATGACCTTGAACGACATTACAAGGGTCAAACAATCAAAGTAATTATTATTCCTCTTCCGTACATTGTGCGTTCCTAATCTTTCGATTGGTAAAATATAGGTTAATAGTCTTTTAAGAATACCAAAAATCGCTGCTGGGTCAAAGGTCACAAATGGATTTTTTTTGAAACACTGATGAGTATATTAAAGTTACAGTATACTTTTCTGTTTTACA
>JAULCA010236590.1:0-13269 GCA_032360845.1 Crassadoma gigantea
GTATAATTACCTAACTTGAGTGGGATATGTCTCCGTAATGGGGGTATAATTATCTAACTACAGTGAGATATGTCTCCATAATTTGGGTATAATTACCTAACTACAGTGGGATATGTCTCCGTTATGGGGGTATAATTACCTAACTTGATAGGGATATGTCTCCGTAATGGGGGTATAATTATCTAACTACAGTGAGATATGTCTCCGTAATGGTGGTATAATTACGTAACTACAGTGAGATATGTCTCCATAATTTGGGTATAATTACCTAACTACAGTGAGATATGTCTCCGTAATGAGGTCTTAATTATCTAACTACAGTGAGATATGTCTCCGTAATGGTGATATAATTACGTAACTACAGTGAGATATGTCTCCATAATGGGGTATTATTACTTAACTATAGCGGGATATGTCTACGCAATGGGAGTATAATTACCTAACTTCAGTGGGATATGTCTCCGTAACCTAACAACAGTGGTATATAATTTCGTTATGATGGTATAATAACCTAACTACAGTGGGATATATCTCTGAAATGAGGGTATACTTACCTAACTACAGTGGGATATATCTCCGTAATGAGGGTATACTTACCTAACTAGAGTGGGATTTATCCTATAATAAGAGTATAATGACCTAACTACAGTGGGATATATCTCCGTAATGATGGTATAATTACCTAACTCCTGTGGGATATGTCTCCGTAATGATGGTATAATTACCTAACTACTGTGAGATATGTCTCCGTAATGAGGATATAATTACCTAACTACAGTGGGATATGTCTCCGTTATGGGGGTATAATTACCTAACTACAGTGGGATATGTCTCCGTTATGGGGGTATAATTACCTAACTACAGTGGGTTTGTCTCCGTAACTTAACTATAGTGGGATATGTCTACGCAATGGGAGTATAATTACTTAACTACAGTGGGTTTGTCTCCGTAACCTAACTATAGTTGGATATCTCTGAAATGAGGGTATAATTACCTAACTGCATTGGGATATGTGTCGTTATGGGGTATAATTACTTAACTTCAGTGGGATATGTCTCCTTTAATTAACTAGGGTATAAAAACCTAACTGCAATGGGATATGTCTCCGTAATGTGGTGGTACTTACCTAACTACAGTGGGATATGTCTCTGCTGTGAAGACGATTAATGATGTCCACGCGGCACCAACGCATAGTTTACAGGTTAGAGCAAAGCCGTTGATTATCACATTCTTGTGTTCTATATCTGCAGTGATAAAATGAGAGAAAAAAATATTTCACAGGTTTCCTTGAGAAATCCATTCGCCTGTCTCACAGGAGTTATTTTTACATAAATAATAAGTGGCATAACGGCATTCATTTCTACCCCATTGGCTAAAGCAATAACACTAACAGAACTGCAGCAGCTTGAAAGAGGACCACTTGTACATATCTACGTTGTTATATACGCTCAACCTTGTAGAACATTCAAGTTAACGCAGAATTATATGTTTCAAGGCAGAATCCACTGACAAGAGTCTAACAGTTCGACCCGATTTTTAATTTTGTGTCAAGGTGTTGTTCTCCCTGGGAGGATTTTAATATAACATTGAATCATCTGAGTAACGGGATATTTTAAACGAATTTTTTTTAAATTGTTTTAATATTTTTTACTTTTTAAGCCTATCCTCTTCCCCTAGGAAGGTGCATCCTTCATTTTATACAGCATTGATCTTTCGGTACTTCATTATTCATCATTCATTTATATAACAATAAATCCAATGGGAAAAACAGATGACCTGACTTGTAACTTTCGTTTGGAAACTCTCAAATCAGCCATGTGTTTACTGTCAGGCTACTCTGATAACCTCTGATTACCGTTTGGTACTTTTCTATTCTTATCGGTGGGTATACTGCAAAAAGCACTTGTTTTAGCGCACTCAAATTGCAGCGCAGTATCAAATTTTAATAGATTAACGCATTTATGAATCAGCGTTTAAAAAAATCCTGCAAAAGAGAACAATATACAAGAACTGAAATAGGCGCATTCATGATTTAGCGCAATATCCAAAGCGCAATAAAGCGGAAAATTATGACTACCGCTAAAATATATACGTTTATAATTACCTGTGATTTCCACGCATGCTACCACGATACCTGCCAGGCCACCAATCACAAAGAACACCAGGCAAGTCAGTCTCCGGCCAATGCTGTGAAACGACAACATCTGGTAAAAGCAAACCAGTCTATCATTTACTTGAGCATGGATCAACATACCAGTTGGGTTATATTAATGTATATTCCTGGTATCGCAAGCAGGATATAACTAGCACGATTTAGGTAGAGATGTAGAGTACTTGTTAAGCCGGTCACTATAAGACATTTTGAGTAATAACGACAGAACACCCAATTCCCATTAGCAAGGTGGCATATGACAAGTAGATAGCGATATATAATGTATAATGGTAGATCCTACGAAACTCGTATATTATTTAAATGAAGTTAACGTCTATGTTTTGAAGCTTGTCTTGTAAGCAGCCTATTCTATGAAATGATGCATGAGTGTAATACATATTTAAAGAAACTTTTAGATATTCAAATTTAGTTTAAATTGTAAAAAGAATTGGTTTAAGTTTGAATACTATATTACTTACCAGTTGGCCATATAGTAGGTGACGATCTGGGCGGGTATATCGATGATATTGATGAGAAAGATGTTGATGTAGATATCACCGGAAAGATTTTGGACACCAAAGGAAATGGCGTAATACACGTAGGCAGCTGTCACCCTAGCAACACAATACTCTAAATCAGCATAACGATGATAGTGTTAATACTTTAATATAAAGTGTGTTTTTTTAATAAAAGACTTTACGATAACACCAAAATTGACAAATTTCGCTTACATCGTTTACTGTAATTGATCAATTTCATGTATGTTTTGCAGTAAAATATTAGAGAGTTTGCGCGATTAAACTGAATGTCTTCCTTCTGTAAATTTGCTTGTAGTTGCACTATGATAAGTAACTGACCGTCTAGAATTCAGATACATTTGAATAAATACAACTTTGCTGTGTCATATTTCAGAGCTTTTGATCAACGTCTTTACCATAAATATTAAGCCAGAATGTAACTCTATGCAATTATTCGTAAGATTAACATCAACGCCAGGATATGACATATTTTCCAAATATTTAACGCCAACCACACATTGATGATATAAATGCATGACAGCCAGGGGTAGCAGGCCTATAACCTTGACAAAATCATGTCTGTCAATCTTAAGGAGGGCAGCGGGAACTACATTGAGGACATCGTTTCGTGGACCACAGTCGCTGCGACAGCCTATCCGCATCTTGAGGAGCCGTCTGACCTCAGAGCGTGACCTGGATGGACCTGGACTTTTGATGGCCTGATAAGCGCCAACTTTCCTCCTCGAGTCGACCGAACACCGACTTCGTCTGTGAAATGTAGACTTTAAACACCTCAACAAAGCAACCACCCAACTGGCAATCAACTCACCATCCAACTGCCAAAAGTAAACTCTGCGACAGAAGTTTCCTGGAGCATAAAATGTCCCGTAAAGTGAAGGATGTTTTTGATTGGTTGATTGATGAGTCATTGTCAGCAATGTCGGTCAACCTCGTCGTATCTGGTACTTCCTTGCTGTTTGTCTTTGCGATTAGTATAACGATTTTCACTGCCTGTTCTTGTTGTTCATGGGTTACCAACCACCTAAAACTTTCTGGAAAGTACCTAAATATATATAAAAGACACGTCAACTTAGATGTGGTCGGCATGAACATGAACAATCGATACGTTGATGAACGGGAACCTGGGGATAAATTTAATAAGCATTAAGATCTCGTTAAGAGGACCAACACAAGTAGGAAATGTGGTCAAATTGTATGGAATTTCAAACATATTTATTGAATATCTATTTACTTCTTTATATATTTTGACAAAGAGCTACTCACCACCATGCCAACAACCACGGGACTGAGGTGACAGCCGAAGCTAAGTGAAGGTATTTCCAATTATGCAGCCACATACAAACGAAGGCAAACAGTCCACACCACACTGCCCATATGGGAAACGTAGTTGTCATTGCGCGGTATCTGGCCGGTGTAAACTCTATCAGATAGGTGTAGAAAACGGCAATATAGCATCCAACGGCAAAGCCAATGAAGAATCGGAGCACAGCGAACATTTGCCATGACACTGAGTAAGCAGCGATGGCATTGGTTATAGCTAGTGTGAGCAAGGACAGAAAGTATATAGGTTTTCTTCCATAAGCATCTGCGAAATGTCCGGAAAAGAATCCGCTAATGAAAAGCCCTGCCATCTGGATCGTCGTGATGGTTGATGTTATCAGCTCCCGGTCGCAGACGAGATCCCACTTTGAAATAAAAGCTAAATCATGATTGAATCCAGTTTATCAAGCTTCTACATGCAGTTTAACCTGGGTACACGGGTTTCTATGACTACTAGGTTTTATCACAAGCGTCAGGATATTGAGAGGATATTCCCATGTAACAAGTTGTACTATAGTACATGTATAATACTACTTGACGCTGACATGTCTGACTATATACCCAGAAAGTTGTATCAAAGCCCTCAGGATATTCAGATGGTATCATTATGAAACAAGTACTACGAACATAAAACCATACCGTTTGAATATAATATAATGCTACTGGACGCCGCTGGCATTTTTGTCTATATGTCCAGAGAGAGTTAGCATAAGTCCCGACTATTGATAAGTTAATTATTATCTATCTCGCGGTTATAAAACAAACAATGTTTATCCAATCGGAATTCAAATAATTTGGTTGTTGGTGATGTAACAATATCTTCTGGAAGAGAGTTCCAGCGATTTTGAAAAGTTCTTTTACACAACCGATAAGATTCTCTATGTTACGTTTTGATGACTGGCACGGTATGTACACTGTCACCTTCATCAGACAGATGACCAGTGAAGCGTATGCACTCAAAGGTGTAAAATGTGTACGAATTGACTACAAAATCGATGTCAATTCAGCTACGCTCTACGTCATCGAAACGTCGCATAGAAAATCTTACTGGTTGTGTAAAAATAATTTTTCATAATCCAATCTTACCAACCTGAAGAAAATGTTTTGAAAAAATGAGAGTTTCAGCGGTTTACAATCCGCTCACTTTAGAATCTTTTCTGAAGTTTAGCCTACACCTTTTTCTTAGCAGTAATACAATGTATTCCCTCTTTATGTTTTGAACTATCAATCCCTCTGTGACAGTTCTATCATATCTTTCATGTGTAACTTTAAATACATTGACCATACCCCCTCTGAGTCTCCTGTGTTTCAGTGTTGGTAATGTGAGTATCTTCAGTCTGTTTTCAAAGCTTAGATCCTTTATTTATGTTATTTATTTATTACTCTTCTATTTTTACATGTGCTAATTATTTACACGTGTTTTTGTAAATAGGGTTTTGATTGTGATCCATAAAAACATTCTAGCTACAAGAGGTGAAGTCTTAATCAGCACAGAAAAATAGAAGAGGCCAATAATGTTATGTAAACGATCGCCTTATTTATTTTGCACAGCAATAACCGTAGGAAACTATACTTAATAATATAGGTATCGTCCAGCCAAGAATGGACTTGCCATTAATAACGTCCTTTAGAAGAACTACAGGAAAAAATATTTCACTGGAGGTTTTTTTTTACCGCAATGATGCTTCCCTGTTAGTTTATTGTAACTGTTAGTAACTGTTAGTTTATTGTAACTGTTAGTAACTGTTAGTTTATTGTTACTATTAGTTTATTGTTTATTGTAACTGTTAGTAAATATTAGTTTATTGTAAATGTTAGTTTATTGTTACTGAGGCCAGCATGGCAGTGTAATAATGGTACGATGAAAATAAAGAAATCATCACCCACCACATGATCGTGAAAAAATCATACGTAGAAAAACTGTACATACATGTAGATGAAAATGTATAAGATACTGTACACACAACAGAACGATTAACACGGAAACCCTTGAGAGTTAAAAGGTAGTGACAGGAAGTCCCTCATCATGAGAAAAGGAGTGTTTAATGTGAATGTAGATATCGACAGCTACTGTAGTGATAATAGAGTAGTGAATTGTGACCTACGAAATGACACGGAGATGCCGCCTCTCCGTGCAGCAATTTGTCTGTAACAAAGCTATATGCCAGTGATGTTTTGGAAAGTTGAGAGTCATGATAACTTCTTTAAAAATATATCACAGTGCAAAGAGGATAAGATATGTTGAAAGGCCGATTTGGAAGTAATATAACAATATTTTCAGGATAGAAGCCAACCAACTCATCCTCAATCATTGTTCAACTGACATCTAAAAGAGCATGTGATAGGTGTATTGATCTAAAAGAAATTCATATGTACCCAAAAAGATATAGAAAGAATATTTTGATGATCTTTAGTAGATGACATGTTGATATGTATACCTCCTACACGCATTCACAAATTACTCACCCAAATTTTGAAATGCGGATTCAGTATTGTTCTCAACCTTATTGCTTAAAACGTGTAGCAATATTGGTACACTTTATGTGTTTGGCAACTGAAATGCGCATTTAATTTTTTTAAATGCAACTCAAGTTTTGCAGTGGGTTTATTTATGAATCTGGTCGATTCTTTTGGACAAGCTAACCAATATGGAAGTCGGAGAAACGCATATTTATTTCTTTGGTAACTGGGGGTTTATCAGAAAACCAATCCGCTAAATTGCTGACATAACTAGATAATGAAAGATTCACAAAAGGACCCGAATGAATAAATCAACGGTCCAAAGGCCCTGAAAAACGTCAGGGTATGAGATTATTACTTGGAATCTACAATTGGATGCTATTGTCAGACATATAACAATGTAAAACAATGTTTAAAATCTGGTCTAGATCAAGAGGAAACTCTGATCAATCATTTAAAACATTGTATAACATTTCCATAAATATACGTTTTGAATTTATAACAAGAGGCCAAATCGCTCACCTGGTATTAATCTCACACTTGTAACAAAAAAGGTGATCTTAAAAAAAGCTACAAGCATGATATTGGTATTAATGACTATAATTCTTGAAAACAACCTGCTAAAAGATTTGTAATAATTCAATCCATGTGACCTTGATTTTCGAACAAGGTCATTACGTTGAACAAACTTTAAAGCCTTTTCATTTTTGCATGCAACTTGCAAAATATCACCATCCTAGCTCTTTTGTTTCGTAAGATGAGGTCATTTACATATCTGACTAAATATGACATTGAAAGTGTCAAGATCATTCAAATGACTTAATGGCCCTTCATTCAAATATCAATTTTTTTGGCCTCATGGTTATTCAGAAGAAGTTCTTCAAAGATTTCAACACATTTGACCCCGTGACCTTGAATATAAGTGAAGGTCATTTATTAGAAAAAAACTTCATAGCACTTCATCCAAACATGCTACTGGCCAAATAATATCCCCCTGTGCATTTTGGTTATTCAGAAGTCATTTAAAGATTTTAACATATTTGACCCCTGTGACCTTGAATATGATTGAAGTTCATTCATTTGAATAAAACTGGTACCCCCTTATCCCAGCATTCTACAGGCCCAATATCTTTACCATAGACCTTTTGGGTTATTACAAAGAAGCTGTTGGAAAAAGTGCGAGACATTTGACCCCTGCGACCTTGAAAGAGGATCTTTCATTTGAACAAACTTGGTAGCCATTCATCCCAGCATGCCACAGGCCAAATATCATTACCTTGTGCCTTTTGGTTATTGAGAAGAAGTCGTTTAAAGATTTTAAGACATTGACACCTGTGACGTTGAAAGTGGGTCGAGGTTATTCATTTGAACAAACTTGGTTTTCTTTTATGACAGCATGTTTAAGGCCAAATTTCAGTACACTTGGTCTTTTGGTAATTGAGAAGTCGTTTGAATATTTTAACACATTTGACCCCTCTGACCTTGAATGTGGATCAAATTCATTTACTTGAACAAACTTGGTAGCCTTTCAAACCAGCATGCTTAAGGCCAGATATCAGTACTCTGGGCCTCTTGGTTATTGAGAAGAAGTCGTTTGAAGATTTTGAGACATTTGACCCCCTGTGACCTTGAAAGTGGGTCAAGTTCATTCATTTGAACAAACTTGGTAGCCCTTCATTTCAGCATGCTACATCAAGAAGTCGATTGAATGGAAAAGTTGACGCCGGACGGACGACGGTCGCCGCACCACGGCATAAGCTCACTTGTCCTTGGGGAAGGTGAGCTAAAAATGAAATTTTAAAAAGTACCTTTTTGATTTACTGCATTTAGAACTACATTTACTTATTCAATTTGAATTAATTCATTAAATTTCATTTTCATAATGACTGATTGATATGCTATGTTATCCCAATTGAGTCTCATACAGTACAATTTCCAGTTGAATTAGCAGTAAAATGTGTAATAAAACAGTAAAATCCCTTTCCATTGGGGTCTCTTTTCATGAACACTTGGATCTAGAAAAAATGATTTTTTTTAAATCGTGAGGACGCATTGAAGATGTTTGTGGTTGGATTCTTTTTCTACTTCAGTAAATCGCATCACAGACTTAAATTAAGATGTAAATTATGGTCGTCTCCGTCATAGAATACAGTGTAAACATCGTGAATGAATTATTGTCCCATTACGACAGACGGTATTGTAATTCTTTGCAGAAAACACCACATAAAAAGTCATACTCTCATCTGTACATGATGCAAACAATTTAAATAAGGTTGAATTTAACTAAAACATTTGATTTTTTGGTCAAACCTGGCTCTTAATAATATAAAAGTTTTGACATATTCACTACTGTAATGTCCAGTCATTATCCATTACAGCAGTAATAAGATCTATGAGAGACCGGCCTGTATTTTAATTAACTGCACTCGTGTCAAGGCTTATCAGCCCAGGCCCTGATCATGGATATTACACAGGTGTATACTGACCCTGTACGCTGTAACTGTATCATAATGCACCAGGCCCTGATCATGGATATTACACAGGTGTATTCTGACCCTGTACTCTAGTATCATAAGGCACCAGGCCCTGATCATGGATATTACACAGGTGTATTCTGACCCTGTACTCTGTAACTATATTATAAGGCACCATAGCCATGTAGCAATAAAAATGTAGTTGTAAATACCACATACAGAGTTTGTCATTATATTAATTACGGCCACAACGAAACAACTACGGACATGGATCAGTGCTGTCATCGACAAAGTTTTCTGTCTAAGTAACCAAAGAATATTTGCCTTTAATTCATCCCGATATTTCCAATATTCTAGTGACGAAGACCACGCAAGCAAGTGGTCGGCTTTGAGTGATGCGGTAATAGCCGCCATTTTGTTTTACTAATCACGCGATGACTAAATTTAGCCAAATCTCACGAAGTCTTGTATAAAGTGTGAAAGCATTTTGTAAACAAAACAAGACGACGAAAACAAGATACGTCCGTGCCGTAACACATCTCTGGCATACAATATTTGTTTAAAAGAGGTAATCTGTATCCCGCCATATGATATGGCATGTATGGTAGTGCGCTTCGAGCAGTATCATTTCTGAAGCCACCTTTGCTGGCCATGACACGTGTGTATATTGACAAAAATAAAATACTACGAATCCGAATCACACCTAATGGTTCGGTGCATCTGATTGTAATATTAATATGAAAACATCAAACGTTAAAAATGAATAAAAAAAAAATTTTAAACTTAAAAAGATAAAAGTACTCACAGACATAACAATAAATCTATTAGTGTAAATAAGTGGGGTCGAACCCGGGATTGTATCTAATTCGGAGTGTTTCAAATTTGAATGCAGTGAAAGGTCATAAATTATATAATACTTCCATTTCCGCACGGGAAACGGTATACACATTCACGGTAACCCTTAAAACGTCAAGGAACAGGTTCCCTGACGTTAAAAATCATTCTCATTCAAATCTATAATTGGTCCTGACTTGTCTGGAATCTATCAGTTATTATTTTTGTATTCTCCTTGATTTTTAAAGTCCCACATATTCTGCCATAATTTCATCGATTTTAAGTTTGAAATGTTTCATTTTTCTTTCGGAGTTGCTTTTTCCTGATTTGCATATCATGATCATCCCCGGACTTGATATTCCCAATTGTTTTGGTAAATGTGCTTGAAATCCTTTCGCATACTAAATGTTGTCGTGCAATTTGCAACAATAAGGAACAGCTAACGTTAAAACAAAGAGATGAAAACCATAGTACCGCCAAACTGATTAGATAAAACTTTCATATTATAAACATATATTAAACTCATACCCACCTCATTTACAATATTGTACATGTCGTTTTGAAACCTGTGTCTACTGCAAGAGGAAACAGACGTATTGGCTGGAGGAGAACATTTCTTGAAAGAGGAGTTTGTCCAGGGACTCTCCGTCACGTGACTTTCTGTTCTATTTTTAGGTATATCATAGTCGCACCACCAGTCGGGTATGACGCCTACATATGACATCATCATCATGCTCCAGGCGACCGGAAGTTTACTTCCCATCACTACGGTGTACATGAGAAACTGAAATCGTCCGAACCCACCACATCGTTGCAGCATATCTTCAAGGTATTCACTTATCGACTGCATAGTTTCTGGTTTACGTGTCCATCTACGTAACGATGGCTGCGTATGTTGCTACAATTAGTAGAAAGCGGTTTATATACATATATACATGAAATGTGTTACTTACACACAAAATCCATACATAGAATCAAGATTAAATATTTTCTTTGGGTGTCAAATCAAGTTTTTTTTGTAATGAAAATAATCTACAAAAAGTACGTATAGCTTTTGCTCTGTTTTATCAATTTATCCTAGATTTTCTGTGGCGTGGATTAGGCCTCTTTTGCGTATCCGGTTCAACCAGTTGATAAATGTAATTTATTTTTGCGAACTGTTTCTATTACAATACCAATTTGTTAAAAGGTCCAATCACTGGTGCATGTGCTACGAACATCATTTAAAAGTGAAGGTCACAGACCATTTTGAAAAAAAGTGTTTTACCAATACCTAATTCTTCAGTACGTTTTTATTAATAGTGAGTAGTTTGTGTGACTATTTATCGTTCAAATATCGTTAAAATGATTGGCCTTTTACACTTAAGAAATAAATTGAGGTAGAATTTCCGTGGTATAATTTCCTATGGATAGCTATCATCTAAATAAATATGTATTATATACACACTACTGAGCATGGCCGGTGTGTATGGTTTTACTATATTGGGTTTGTCAGGTTTTCATATCGATTATTACCGTGTATATCTTGCGTCATTAACAGAAAGCGTTGATTGCAGTAATAGGTAACTTTAACAAACCTTATAAGACTAATTAAACCTCTCAGCACTTACCTCGCTACGAACTGTACACAGAAATAACCACCATGACACGACTGTATCGGTATATATTAGTAGATATTGGCTGTTATCTGTCCTGTAATCTGACAAAGTACCACTGAAGCTGCCCTGGTCTTCTAGCTGTGTTATCTTATAAACACGGTATCAGTCAAGCCTCACAACAATGAGTAGTATATAGTACACACAGACTGAAGTAATACGTGATACAAAGCCCAAATACACGTTATTATATGAAATCTACAAATCTACATTAGGTTAAAGTATGAAGAATATCTAAAGTCCTTAAGAACGAATGGTTTCTTATTGAACGCCTTAATGGCCTTGGGTCACTAATCAGCCTTAGAAAGCAGATTATCCTTGAATATCACATCATGTAATGAAAACGAATATAAATATTCACATTAATCACAGGATATGAACCAAATATATCAAGAAATACCATTTTGTTATTTTAGAAAGCATTTGTACCTAATAAAACGGTTTTTTGCTATATTTTTTTCATTTATTGTTGCGTGTTTTGCGTCGTAACTAGAGAATAATATAGACATAATATAACATATGCTTTACTGTATTTCAGAATGTCCCATCATTTGTGACTTACAAATAAAGTGATCGAAATAGACGAGTTCTTATCTATGAGAGGACAACATTGACAGCTGATAGTGATACAATCTGTACCCTTGCTAAAAGATGCCAGTGATCAACTGCCCCATTGACGGCTGTACATACGACACCCCTCATGTGGATGCCATTGTGGCTACAGCTCTTATCACCACTCATGCTACAAACCATATCCATAGTAACAACGCTCCACCTGCTGCTATCGCGAAGGTTGAACAAAATTAAACGACCAACCATATCATCCGCCGGCACCAGTGAGGACTGGTCCTATTTCCTATCCAGATGGACAAAAGCCAACAAGGTTGCCGGCAAGGACAGAGTGATTCAACTATTAGAGTGTTGCGATGAGCACCTACGAAAGGATCTTACTCGCACTGCTGGTGGAACATTAACAAATAAATCTGAGGCAGAAGCAATCAGGGCTATGAAGACACTCGCTGTGAGAGAGGAAAATACTATGGTTACCTGCACACGTACGGATTTTCATGAAACTTCACAAGTATCTCAATCATACCATGGCTGAACAGAAACAATAATTTTTATTTGAAATCATGCAAAAAGAAAAGCCCCACAGGGCCTGACATGTATTGCGTCAAATGAATGCATGTTACGTCCTTTGGAAGCTCCATAAAATTT
Source organism: Crassadoma gigantea (assembly GCA_032360845.1). Classification (NCBI taxonomy): domain Eukaryota; kingdom Metazoa; phylum Mollusca; class Bivalvia; order Pectinida; family Pectinidae; genus Crassadoma; species Crassadoma gigantea. The sequence goes on from JAULCA010236590.1 coordinate 12,653, forward strand.
CTCTTTCTTTATTTTATTCCATGAAAAATGCTTATATTGATTACAGACATGCTAGCAGTTAAAATGATACAAAATTTGAGTATGTCCGTGAGATAGTTTAGTTGAACCTGAACAAAAACTGACCAGATTTTCATCATTTTTCTGTTGAAATTGATAATGTATGTTATTTCAAGCAACAAATTTTCATAGTTCCAAAAAGTGTCTCATTAAAATATTTATTATCAAAATTTATTTTGATTATCTTCCTATACTATCAACCATTGAACAAATTTTGAAATTAAACAACGGGAAAGTGTTTTTCCATACTGTTGAATCTCTGCGACACAAGCTTGAATTAATCTAAACCTAGGTAACAGATGCACATTTTCCAACCATAATGTTTTACTGTCATTGTATGCATAACTTGAATCACATCAGTATCCATGAATTCGGAAAATGAATGGAATGTCGGGTAGTTTGACTGCATGTCAGATTTCAAGAATCAAGAATGTGTGTGTGTGTGTGTGTGTGGGAGGGGGAGGGGAGTGGAGGAGGGGTTTTAGGGCACTTGTTACTTGTATTGTCGAAAATCAATCAGTGTTTGGTTTATTTCCATACTTCTGTATCAATCACCCATC
>JAULCA010236701.1:3050-13630 GCA_032360845.1 Crassadoma gigantea
ATTTGTGTACAGGCCCCTGTTGTACTAGTTATTTGTGTACAGGCCCCTGTTGTACTAGTTATTTGTGTACAGGCCCCTGTTGTACTAGTTATTTGTGTACAGGCCCCCTGTGAATTAACAACAGAATAACATTGAATCATCTAAGACTGGCAGTAAAACATTTAAAATGGTTTACTGAACTGACTGTGTATAACTAGATCCAACGAAGATTGAATGCATCGAGACCTAGAACTTCACGTTAAGTAAACAGTAACACACCAAATCGGTGAACATTGGCTTTTTAATACCAGTTCTTCATGTTTTGATAGCCCAAATTGTGTTGTTTGCCATACAATAATGATATACAACACTGTCATCAATATTGACAAAAATGGTCAGTTAGTCACGTAACTACATGTAGCTTTAGGTAAGGATCTATTTTTAAGATTCTGAAAAATCCTTTGACAAAAAAAAAAAAAAAATAAAAAAATAACTGACCAAATTGCAATGCATTGCATTCAGCCTGTTTAAATTGTTTTTGTTTTCAACCCCCTGCATCTATTTTGTATTTCAAATATCAGAATGTTTTTTTTTTTTTTAAGATTTCATTTGGCCAGGGTATTGCCTTATTTACCGTTTGTATGCATCCTATCATGTTCCATAATCCCAGTTTCATCTGATCCCCTACCAGCTATATATATCAGTTTTGCCTGATGTAGGCTCAGGAGCCATTCTGTTTTGAAATTGAAAATACAGGATTTTCTCACAGAGACCTATGTGGGAGCAATCAACGTTTAACAGGTGCATATTTAGAGGGGGAGGGGGGCACAGGGCCCAGGCCTTCCCATTTCATGGGCAACTAACTTTGGCCGCCCGATAAATGATGGTGTTCTAGTTGAAATGTTAAGTAAACAATTTTTCATAACTTTGTTATATAATTTGTGTGATGAAAACTAAAACAAATTTGGTTATATAAGAAAATGCAGCAAAGCTACTGGTCACCAAACCTTTTTATGAAAATGACATACAAAATTAATAAACAGGCCAAACACCACGAGGGAACGGATCCTACATACTTCAATCTGTTTAATTATAATTGTATACATTATTCCTTTTCCGCTCAATATCCTTACATTTGAATTTGCACTAATGTCACTCAATAAGTGCCCCATGGCACGCAAATGTACAGCTTTTACCGCATGTTTAGACCTAAAAATATCAATGATTGGCATTAACATCATCTTCTGAGAGAGAGAAGCTGGGACATATTATGATTTACATAAAAATCATTTATAACTTTTGTCAAAATTGTGATTTATCACCCATCTTCTGCCTCCTCGCAGAATCGAGACGAGCTGCGAGTCCTGTGTCTGAAGATATGTTGTATGCATACCTTTTTCCGCGAAAGAAATACCAAAAATCGCCATAAGAAAGCATGATTTCAAAAATCCGTTGTAGGGCCTATGTTTGGCCCATGTACCGAATGGCAGCATTATGTCATTTTCTTCTTTTCCTCATCGCATTTTTTTTTAATCAGTGTAGCACAAAACCTTCCGTCAGTGTATCTTTTTCAGTACAAAATAAACATTTGCCTGCTTCTGTGTTTTGTTCGAGCTCTTCTGGTTTTGGAGGTTTGTTTTGGTCAGAACATCCGGAGGGTGAGAAACCAGTGCAATTTTCGTTTAATTTTAATGTATCTTACGAAATATGACATCATCAACATTTTCTATAAATACTAATGACTGGTTCTCATAATCATAAATAACTTGACGCCTACGTGTCAAAATATCAGCGACAGAAACTCGCGCCCTACATGAAAACGGGCGTTGCGGTCCACTCCAGTCATACGAGGAGTTGGGCCTGGGTTAAGAATTTTGTAATGAGGTCGATAACAACAGTACTGGTGGTGCTGATGGTTTTTGGTCTTTTGCTTTCATTCTCTCCAAACATATTCGATATTGGCGAGGAAAAAAAAGAGATTACTCAAAAGAAACATGACAAAGAAGTGATGGGTGCTTCTCCAGATAAACTGTTCTGGTTTGTACAGGTAAGTATACGTAGTACCAGTTGTAATGGACATGCTGTAGATACATTAATACTCATAACGAAATTAAATACAGGATGGACACCTTAAAAGACATGGATATGAAAATATCATGTATACAGTGGACCTGCGATAATCCGGACGCCGATAGTCCGGAAAACTAGCAACCGGGACAGCCATTGACTGGAATGGATTTCCGTAACAATATTTGTACTCACCAGTCCGGAAATCCGAATTCCGGCTCCGGAAATCCGAATTCCGGCTCCGGAAATGCATTTTGGGAATGGAATGGTGTTTTTCTTGGTGATATTCCCGCAATAGTCAGGAAAATTACATCGCCACAGGAAGTAGTTTTTATGTTCAGTCAGTCGTGTCACAGGTGTACACCCTGCCTATCGCTTGACATTGTGTAGGAAGTTCCACCTATTTATGCAAAGGAAAAAAATGTCTAAGTTTTTGTTATTTTTTGGTGATTCTGGTTCCTTCGAAAGATTAACAATTCATATATATGAACAGTTAGAAACTTGGTAACCAAGATTTCAAGTACCTCTCTCTGTGCAGAATGGTGTGAAAAACTAAGTCTATTGAAGGGAGATAACCAGCAATTAATAGCTATCCCAATAGTGTATATATTTGAAATATATTATTAATTATAAAAACCTCAACATTAATTTATCGTTTCATTTTTAGAATTGACTAAAAATAGTATAATTGTACAATATATTTGCTTTTAGATCTAACACAACAATTGTGTGTATATATGTACAAGTGTGTGCATGTGATTCATTATAAAATAACTAATTTTAGACTAAAAAAAATAATCATAAGATATTGGTTTATGTAAAAATATTTAGGATCTTTATCCAACATGTTTAAAATAACAATATCATAAAAATTGATATTACATCAATGTTGATGTTTCTAAAATTAACTCCCGTAAATAAAGTTTGTTTCTGAAAAGTTCAAACTTACTTTCTGCAATTGGGATACTATACAGTTGCTTTAAAAAGGTAAGGGAAATAACTCAGTGTATAGAAATATGAAACAGACTGTAGTATACAAAAGATCACAAGGGATATAACTCGTGAATGTTTATGCTTCAATTCTTTAATGTACAAGAAAATTGTGCCGGCACACCGCCACAAATACAGAATTTGGGCCTGTTTATCTTTTCAGTTGTAGTAAATGAGTGAAACATTGGTTTTGCTACGAAAAGCTTAAACTTCTGAGCAAAGCAATGACCAGCGTTCCGAATATTTATCAAAGTGATTTCACACAACTGTCAACATTTGAAACATAGATTTTGTACATAATAATACCACATAACACATTTTGGCAACATGCTTACTTCAATAAAACACTTCTATCAATACAAACCAACGCCCTGTTTTGCCGTGTATCGGGTCGCACAGAAAAGTAGCTGAGAGTAACCTGCCCACTACATCTCCCTAGCGTTAAATATACTCGCTACATTGTGTGTAGTCACAGCGACCGCTGCCAGATCATTGCCTCGGGCGCACACCTGTGTAGCTCATTCAAGTTTTATACAATACATGTACAGTTATAAAAGTACATTTGTAGCTCCATGTATACATTGTAATAAACATGACCAAATAATCGTAAAATAATGAAGATTTTTTATACGGTTTTGTTTTCTAGCTTTTCATAATTTATTTGATATCTATTCATGATAACTGATATGTAGTAGTCATGATATCAATGTAAATATTAGGGAAATCTAATTAATATCAACTACAACATGGTCTATCAAAGACTTATGCATGCTCAAAATAGAAAACACGGCATGGATTTTCAGTGAAATGTCAGTAATTTCCTTGTAATCAGTAATACATCTGGAGTTTGAATTGAGAAAAAAAACTAATTAAAAAAAAGACATTTGGCTTGTATTAATCACGGAGGCGGTCTGGTAAATAGGGCATTGTCACATTAATTGGTGAACTGTTGTTACATTAATGAGGGTCGTTTTAAATCATGAGCATTAATTTCACCTGTTATTCAAACAAGCATTTTGTAATGTTAAGGAGGAGTGATTACAGCGTTGCTTCATACACGGACTGTGGTTAGTTTTCTTACAGATTTGGTAACAATAAAACACATGCTGTCCGGACTGCATGCACACGTTTCCCCACTTTAACATGTTTAAAGAGGTAAGTTAAACTAAATATTAATAAAGTAAAGAGTCCTCCACAAGTGACTTTTTAAATATGTTGAGTGTGCAGTTCTGCAGGCTTCTGGCCACGTGGCCGACTTACTTTGTTCTAAAAATAGAATAGTTCTAGACGGCAACATATTCTGCTTGTCATCGGGAAATCCCCCTCAAATATGTGTCTGCACGGACATATATACATTATCCAGTGCATATCATATTTAGAAAGTTTGTTTTGTCAGATCTTTTGATTAAAAATTCTCTAATGTTTTCAAGCGGACGTTGCAGGAATATCGTCTGTGGTGTGTGGAATTCAGTAAATATACATGTACTGTACAATATTGTAATGAACATAATAAACATTAATAAATACATGCATTTGTAACATATGCTATGTATAAACAACACACAAAGTCTGGGAACAAGTTGCAGCATCATGTACGTTAAAGTACCAAGGGAGATAACTCATTTTACTTTGGCAAGATGACTAAATTCGACAGTCTGGAAACTCATAATCTGGACGATTTTGGTCAGGAACAAAGGTTTCCGGATTATCGCGGGTCCACTGTATATGTGTTTATATTATAAATGTACAAGGATGCACTTTTAATTGCTACTTGAATAAACTTATTATCACCCTAATTATAGTGCATTTCAAAAATGTATTCATTTTGATTAAAATGCATATGTCCTTTTTATTTGTTATATTTCTAACCCAACAGGTATCAGACATTCATATCAGCAAATTCTACGATTCCAGAAGAGCTCCTGATCTACTACAATTCTGCCAGGAACAATTGACAGTGATTAAGCCAGATTTTGTTATTGCATCAGGTAAAAATTGCAGTGAAATATATTAGGTTAGATACATTTCATCATGAACTGTTCCAGAATGAAATGTACATTAAGTTGTGCAAGGAGGCTGCATCCCAAAATAGTTTTCTTTTCTTTTCTGTACCAATATTGACAAATAATTAACTCTCTAATTTATTAATGGTCACATTTAAGAGTGTCATTGACCTGAAGCATGACCTAGTGACTACCAGCTTGATACTAGTATCGGATGATGGTCTATTTCTAAAATGTATGTATGAATAAATACATATCATTGTAGTGTGTGTATATATCTTGAATAAACAGAAATGCTGAATTACATTGAAATCATTTCCATTGCAGGAGATCTGACTGATGCAAAATTACCAGATGCCAGAGGATCAAGGCAATATATAGAGGAATGGAGAGCATATCAGGAAACTGTGCAGAAATGCCATAAAATTGTTGGTAAATGGCTTGATATCAGAGGAAACCATGGTAAGGAAAAAAGAGAAATGCCACATTTTGTAAAGGCACTCACAAGAATCCATAACTGTGGCATGCTGTTTTATGAGGTTAATTTATTTGAGTGAAAAAGGAAAATGTACGAGATTCTGCTGATGTCAAAAGTAAAACAATGAGATTAATTGTAATTTGTATTTATTTGTTTCAGGTTTACTTATCTGACAGAAAACGGTGTTATGTGTGATGGCTAAAAACCAAACACAGTATAAATGTGGGCATTTTTCAAGGTTCTGCTCCTGGCCCTTTTGTGTTATTTTTTATTAATCATCACATACAATCTTTCTTCAGATATCAAAAATTTCTGCTGACCATACTTCTCTATGTAATAGTGAATAATGATAAATAAATTACCTTGGTGCACTTGGTGATATACTTCATTATTATTCCTCTTCAGTCAAGCATGCATGGGCTAACCAATAGCAAATTCTTTTTAATCTGATCAAAATTGTAGAAGTTGTATTTCACTATAATTCTTGCCAATCATCATCTCTCCCCATTTCATTTCATAATTAGTACATTGGACATTTTGCTTATGTTAGATTGAATGTGTGTACTACAGTTTAAGTTAACATTATATAAATAATATATTAAACCAACATTGGAATGTTCAGATATTATAGTATTGGAAACTGTTTTAAATTTGAATTGAATTTGTTCAAGCTGCGCTTCATATATTTAAACAAGCTTAATAAGAGAACATCTCATCAAATGTATTCTTTAAATAAAATCAATGCAAGGTGATAGAAATAAAAATAAACTCATACTTATATTCCAAATCATTAAGAATTACACCTGCATGTCTACAGTATCAGTCAGCTACACATAAGCATAAACCAAAAAACATGGAAAAGAAAGAATATTCAGTGTACCTCCTGCTAGTTATAACTGTGATAAATTGAAACACTGAAATTTTCTTTAAAAACAAATCTTATTTTAAGTTTCAAATAAACATAAAACAGGATATTCTTCCGCCATCTCTGAAACCTTTGTAATTATTAGTTGTATTCGTAGATATATCTTAATTTCATTTTATGACAATTAAAGATCTCTGCATTGATTAAGATTATGATAAACATGCACCATTTGGTTGTTGATTGTTTCTGTACCTGTAGAGCAAATATAGAATATATGATGATATATTTTGTTTTAAAGTGTTCCCTTTATAAGATTGAATACAATATTACCTGTTTTTGCAATTGATAAGAATATGGAAATCTCAGTGTTTTATTAATTGGTGTAGCTGAAATTTATATTGGTGTACTTAGTTGTCCAGATTTATATTCAGAATGATCCAAAAAATTCCATTAATAAGTATTTTTTTCTAACATTGTTCATAATTTGAGATTTCATCATCTATAGATGCTACTGTTTTTAACGTGTATAACTCCCTTCGATTGTAACTGCCTGTAAAAATCTCCAATTAATGGATCTCAGACTGCAGGAGAGAACTTTGGACTGCTATGTGATTAAGGTTGAAGCTTGCCATATTTTGATGTTTTAAACACTATGATTTATTAAATTTACTACAAGGCTGAACTTTGAATATTAGTAAACTGATCACATCATCAGATGTTGTAGTGGTAACAAGTTTTTTGAGATGGAGAAGATTTTCTAATCCTCACCTGATACACTGTCTACTTGCTATTACAGATGATTTTGATGTGCCATCAGAAGATCATGAAAAGAATTATTTCAGGTAATTATTTAATTTTAAAAACATAAGGGTGAACAAAACTATTGTGTTTATGAGAATAATTTAATGTTTTTGATAATCAAAAGATAAAGAATAAAAAATTATGGCCTTTACATTCCAACATTTATTATGTCCCCCAAAGTTTGGGGACATGTTGTTTTTGCTCCGTTTCCTATTATTAAGTCCCCCAAACAAAGTTTCTTATTGGTCGAAATTTAGATATTTTTCGATTTTGCTGAAAATTGGTTCTTTTCTAATGCATCTTTGTGACTATGGGGGCAGTTTGGGGGACATTTGTAATGGTGTTTGTAAATAATCAACATATTTAAACTATCTCTGCTTAAACTGTGAAACTAAAATCATGCAATCAGTATATCACACACAAAAAATCTGTATTTGGTATCTATACATTTTTACAAATATCAATATTCATTATGTTTGTTTCACATCTAAATGAGACATGTAATTTTCCAGGAATTATTCAATACAAGGATCTAACCATCCGAACTCGTACCTGTACCAGCACAATAAACCCTGGGGCAGGTACTCGTTCATCGCCATGGATGCCTGTCCTGATCCTGGACCAAGGAGACCTTTCAACTTCTTTGGCTATATCAACAAGGTATGTTTTCCTTATGTTAACTTCATAGTTATGTAAATTTCATATGATTTAGAAACCTACACCAGATCCATATGTATTATGTGGGTGGTAGGAAGACATTTTCCATGATGATAACAAAAAATTATATTGATTTTGGTATCCTATGCATCTCACAAAATTAAAGTAAATGTACAAGTAAAAAGAACTTAAAATGCAGTTTCAAAGACAGGAAGCCCTGTTATAGTGATTTAAATTTGAATACACAAGGTTTCCAGTAAAAGAAATTGATGTCCAACTCCCCCCACCTCCAAAAAAAAAATCAATAAATACAAAATCCAGGGATATATATATGTAATGTTAATTTAGATATCCCTTTTGCTTTACCAATCCTTGGCTTTTGCAGAGGAAGACTAAGCGCCTGATTGAGCATGTTAAACAAACAAACGGAAGCAACATGACAGTGTGGTTTGGTCACTACCCAACCTCCTTGATAATCATGGAGAACGGAACTAGGATTAGGTCTCTAATGAGGTCAGCTTGTGTTCTTTTGTATCAATAAACCAATGGATGCGTTTGTCCTACACTTGAATTTTACAGGAAATTGTTAACAAGGAAGGAAACAAGTTTATTTTCACACTGATGTTTCTTATTTTTAATTTCTAAGTGTTGGAAAAAAGTATTTGAATTTAACACCCTGTTTTGAAAACTGAAGTATCAAACTTTTTCTGCTTTTTCATTTCCATTTTATGTTGGGTATCCACAGAAATGCTGCAGCATTCCTGTGTGGCCATCTCCACACTCTGGCTGGGCTCATACCAAAGATGCATGCTCGACACAACACTGGCATGCTGGAACTGGAGCTGGGCGACTGGAAAGATAACCGACTGTAGGTATACTGTACTTGTTATCCCCTCGCGGCAACATGTAAGTTCGTATGTTCGTATGTTCACTTCTTGTCATCACTCTAGCAACTTCATTTTTCAAACGATTTTCATCAAACTTCACATATTTGTTAAGTATCATAATACCTTGAACAAGTTTGTGTTTCAGTGTGTCAGGGTCAACGTTAAGGTCACCATTGCTATTTATAGAAAATCTTTGTCATCGCTCTAGCAACTTCATTTCTCAACCGATTTTGATCAAATTGCACATATTAGTCAGGTATCTAAATACCTTGAATGGGTTTGTGTTTCAGCATGCCAGGGTCAACGTCTAGGTCACCATTACTATTTATAGAAACTCTTTGTCATCGCTCTAGCAACTTCATTTCTCAACCAATTTTGATCAAATTTCACATATTGGTCAAATATCTAAATACCTTGAATGAGTTTGTGTTTCAGCGTGCCAGGGTCAATGTCAAGGTCACCATTACTAGTTTTAGAAAATCTTTGTCAATTGCTCTAGCGAATTTTGGTCAAGTATCTAAATACCTTAAACGAGTTTGTGTTTCAGAGTACCAGGGTCAACGTCAAGGTCACTGTTATCAATTATCAGAGGATGAAGTTGCTAGAGAGCAATGTAACTACACACTGTTAGATGCAACAAAAGGAATGTGTTCTTTAACAAACTTTATTTTGAAAGGGAGCGAGGGGATTTGTATCGTTTGCGATGCCTTGTATTTACTAGAGGAAAGTGATTAATTGAGTATTCTTCACAAACTCAAATCTTTCTTCCTTATACCAAATTTAAGTGCTATTTTCGGAAATTATTCATGTCGTTGCTAAAATATATTATAAAATGAACTACATAACCAGCATTGAGATGATGTTTTGGAGAATAAGATGATGTTGAATTGAAGTATGGTAGATAGAAGACTAAGGATGAATAAAAAGGGTAGAGGTAAAGAGAAATAATGAGCCATGTTAGCTTATTTGTCTGAAGCAAAATTCAGAACACAGGACCAGTTTTGACAAGGAATTAACCTTTTTTTTCTAATATCTGCCCTACTAATTTGAACTAGATATTAAATTCTTTAACACAAATATAATAACCTACAGAAATATAAAACAAATAATTGTAATACACATTTTGGATGGTGAGGGAAGGGATATTATTTCAGCAGTGAATAAATAGAACATTTTCACTTTGATCTACTTTTATTAACTAGTTACTGGTACTGAGCACATGATGCTAAATGTATCTGAATATCTTTGTTTTTAAAATGGAATATCATCTGGTGTGTGAGTAGCTAGAATGTACTCCTTGTTTACAGATACCGAGTGCTAGCAATAGACCACGACATGATCTCCTTCACGGATGAACGATTCGGGCATTGGCCTGTGATTTTGGTGACCAACCCCAAACATGCAATGTATATGTCTAATAAAGAAGCTCTGGACAAACCTGCCAACTCAACTCACATCAGGTAGAGTTACATAGGTCAATCACCACACAACAGTCACAGCAATATATATACTAGTTATTTTGATATGGGTATCCAGCTTTGATAGTGCTATCCTGACTTAGAGATTATGATATTTATGTATTTGAAGTGGCACAGAATTCTTAGACAACATCCAGATTAAGGACTTTCCACCCTTCGTAATACACGTTTTTCTTGTCGTATTTTCGTGTCGTCATTTCCGTATTGCGTGTCGGACATTTCATTACCGTGTTGTAAATTATGGTAACACCAGGTAAACAATAATAAACATGTGTGACGATGATATGTCAACCCACGATATCGAAACTTAACTTAGAAATGTGAAATCACACGTACTTCAGAAATAAAGCTTATGATACAAAGACATTAGTTAAC
>JAULCA010236923.1:0-12187 GCA_032360845.1 Crassadoma gigantea
TATAATTAGAAATTATGTTTTTTTTTTGCAGATATGAATCGTTCCAGACATGTTTATGCTTTCCGTTCAGTATGACAAAATGGTATAAGAGCTACGATAATCGGTTGAGTATTTCGTTCACAATTGCAAAAATGCTGATAGGTCTTACTGGGATAGACTGTAACTGTAGTGGCATAAATAAAGCAAAAACATGAATATCACATATCAAGAAAAGATAACTTTATTATTGTTTAATAATTGATACATATGAAATATATTTAAAAACAATAATTACTTTGAACGATTAATTCTAATTTTTTAATATTTACTATTAACTACAAAATAAATATAATTTTGTTATCTGTAGTTAAATAAGACAGACAATTATTCAAAGATAAAATGTCTTGTTATTTGGTTCAAATGTGCCTATGCAATACAATGTTATTTGAAAAGAAAATGCTTATATTTTGTATTATTCCTTTCCATGGTAAAAACAATAATACGTCCATGAATTGAAGTGTTTTATGGCATCCAAGTACATGTTCATGTACATATTCCGTGTACATCCACTTAAGTTCTATAAAAAAACAACACAGATACTTTATTATTCAAAGATGTCTAAGCTATATATCTACATGAATTGGAACAACTGTTCCCCTTACAGTCTCCGCATACTACAGAACATTGCATGCCATGTTCTTGGCATGTGCACCTTCGGGTATCGCATTTTGTCTTGCACTTGCGACGTATAATCAGCATGAGCTTTTCAGGAGCTGGATCTCTTTAAGTTGTAACAGGCATGAGTCTACCACTTGAACGGGTCCATCCCCATACGCATGCGTCAATTTTCTCACAATCCTCCCCCGCAGTCCAAGTCTGCACTTGAAGGAAACATTGCATGCTATGAAACACAGCATCAGCTGATGTCGATGGCAAAATTTTGAATTTGTAGGAACGTTTTATTAGATGGTATACGACTTATGAACTTTCCGTATCTTAATGTATCCAGTGCCCCCATACAAAGTCGAAATAAGATGTTCTACAGCAATCATTACCTCATCTGTCTTGCTTGTATTGCTAAGAAAGACTGTTGCTACCGATAAAGTATTCTCACTTCCAGTAACCGTTTTCATTACCACTCCTTTCCCAACTCCAAACAAACGCGATGTCGTATCACAGCCACTTTGAGCTGAGGATATTCAAAAAGTTTTACTTATTATCATTGTTGGCTAGAAACGCATCTTTCTTGGAACAAAAGAGAGTGTTCATGGTAAATGATACTTAAGTACCTACGATACCTTTGGTCCGTCGTAGATGAATAGAATCTCACATGGGTCTGTTCCGTAGACAGGGATATCTCAACCCAAGTGTAAGAATTTGATAGTCAGCACGAGGCTTGCTGAGTGCTGGCCAGCTAAGCTCTTACACTTGGGCTGAGATATCCCTGTCTAACGAACAGATTCATGTTTGATTATTTTTCTCACATACATCCAAATAAACAAATTCCAGTCGAAATTAACATCGATCCTTTTCTTCCGGCAAATCCCAAAGCCCTAGGGTTGAAACGGAGGATTACCCATTCAAAACAATTGTATGAGATCACGGGAACAATTACGTGACGTCACGTCGACAATCCATTATTTTGACGTCATAGCGCGTGTCAGCTGTCTTCCCCTACCCCGTGTAAGATAGAGTTATCTTTTCCTTAGCAACAACGGGTCCATCCTGTCAAGTATGTGAGAAAGATGGTGTCCTTAGTGCTAGGTCCTGATCGTATCCATCGAAAACAAGGACAGCATCTTTGTAGCGATATCCTACATAGTCGACATACCGTTGGCATATATCTTGGAACATCTGTCCGGATATCCAGTTGGTACGATGCAGAAGCGACCGTCTATCAATGACGTACTGGTCATTGTTTGTCTTCAACTCATTACCACAAATATCGCCAATATTCCAGATGTGATCCCAATTGCAGACTTTTGTGACATGCGCATCAGCCCTGACGAATCAAACATTGAGCTGGGTAGACTGCACAGTTCGTATATAAATAGATCGTATTGGTCAACGTACTCGCCAAAAACAGCTGATATGAATCTTTGAAACAGTAATTGCGGATCAACGGATATAGAGTTACCTTTTTTTGAGTGAGGACTTATCGTAAAGCGCGACGGCTTATTGTTTTTTCTTAAATTAATACTCATCAGCTTTCTAATTATCCAACAATTTCAGAATCCTTTGTCCAAACTCTTTCGCCTTGTCTATATTTACTGTTGTACCTTAAACTCTTGTTCCCGATAAATTGATTCCTCTCGGACAGGGAAGTTAGAAAGAATATTCGTATCTTTCGAATCACGTTTTCTTCTTGCCTCGCCATCTTCTTTGTGCTGTCCACTTGTGTTGAAGTTGACGCCCGTGGATTCTTGCATCGCTTCGACAGTATCCACTGAGCGCGCTGCATCTCTGTCATTGCCCTTCCTCTTGTCAGTTCTCCTGTTGCCTTTATTCACCTCTTCAACACTTGTTCTATAGCAAGATCAGACAAGATACCTGACCAGTACTTATCACTTCGTCTTATTACGTCGTAACCAGCCTGAAGAAAAACATACACTTCTGGGTTTTCTATTTCTAACAGATCCCTTAGTTGGCGATATATGCGTGCAGATTGCACTTTCAAGTTATGTCCTTACGCAGCCAGATTTGGAAGCAAATCTCTAACCATTTGTAGGTGAAACAATCAATCTACTGTACACTCTGCCTCAATTATGCTTTAGTTATGAACATTAAATTCCAGGAACAATTTAACGTAACCTTTAACGTTTGGTTTTGCGTAGCCCTATGAATGCATTTTCTTCTGGTATTGTTTTCAGTTAACATCACAAACATTTTCATAATGTAGCGAAGACAAAATTAGCCACCATTTAAGGAATAAGACAGGATCATTTACTTTTGACCCTATATGTTAGAATTTACGGTAAAATAATTGAGAACTGAACCCATTGTAGATAGTTTGTTTATATCTCGCATCAACTTAAGGAGTAATTAAATTAATCGGAGAAAGGTATTTTGGTATGTTTGTTTTAGTATTGGATACGATGTTATCTATTAAATCAAATATCAGGAGGCGACGATTGCTTACCTCCCCTTGGCAGCTGGATCTATCTGTGATGATGACATGATAAAGAAAGGACATGCCAAAGATCTTGGGGAATGCAGTCTGCAGTGTTATCGTGACGTCACGTGTCGCTTATTCTCCTACAGCAACGCGTACAAAGAGTGTAAAGCATACAGAGTCAACAACTACAACCAGCTGAAGTCAGGAGTAGGCGATCACAGGATTTCAAAAAATCAGTATCTCTACTACTGTGACATGAGTGAGTGTAAAACAGTTTCATTTTAAGTACAAAATAAATATCTCGTAAATTTTGCTTCACTATATCAATGTTTTATGAGAACCTTAAATACCCTAAAACTGCATATTTTAGATTACAGAGTTTCATATAATGACAGTACAAATTGCTATTCGCTTACTTGTTTTTTTTCGTTTTGCATTTGATTGCCAGTATTCTGCTTTTTTTTGAAATCTTTTTTTTCAAATTGAAACAAGAATTTGTTTGAAATATTTTAAAGCTAATTCACGCTATGGTAAAACAGCCTTTGTCGTCGTGTGTCCTCCATTTTTGTTCAGTTTCGAGTTTCCATCATGTGTCACAGCAAGGCCTTGTTCATTGAGACGGCGACACCACCTAATCAGGATCAACAGGGAAACACGGATTAATTCTCGCTGACTCATTCATATCATTTTCACCATTTAATTTCTATGGATTATTTAAAATATGATACGTTTGAGATAAAATTTCATAATGCAAATTTAAGTTTTTTTTCCGAATGAGTGTTCGAGACGAGAGCATTTACCTACATTTGTATTAACTGGTCGATTCTAGCTGGAATGATATTTAAGATCTACTTTTTATATCTTTTGCTTATAATTCATTGCTTTAATTTGATAAGGAAATATGTTTGATATCTTATTTAATTTTGTTTTCATTTATTTCATTATCATTATTAATTTTAGCGTTTTAAAATTCTATGATGAGGTAGTGAAACGTGTTTTTAAATATATTTGTTTCCTTTCTTGAAGCAGTTGTTAAAAGTACTAGGGATATAATTAAAGAAATGTATACATGAATATTTCAGCTAACAAAGACCTGTACATGACAACCGACCCGACAACCGGACTGATGTACAAGGTCATCACACGGAGGTACAGCAAGCAGGACGCCATGGCAGCTTGTGCTGACCTCGAGATGAGACTCCTAGTGGTGAACTATGTAGATAAACTCAACCTCGTACAGAGGATGGTGTTGCCAAGTCTCGTTCTAGGTAAGTCACAGTCTCACTCCCATATCTTACGTTGATCAATAACTGTTCAGTTTAACTTAAGCATAATATTCAACAACAAATAAAAAGGCAGTTTTCTGAAATGTCTTGAACGTTTATCAGTTTTTGTTCCATTATCATTATTGTTTTTAAAAGCTTAACGGCCCATCAACACAGAATATGTCGTTAGGGCCGACAAATGGTCGAAAATAAAACTATGTAAAAATAAAGTTTGAAATATTTCGGTGGTAGTAAAAGTGCTGCGAAAGCCGCACGATCTCTGCCTTTTCATTACCTGGTATGCCCGTATGTCCAGAAACCCAGCAAAAGGTAATATGACATTTTGAGGTAATATTATGCAATAATGTTAAGATTTTTCGAATTGAGATGTTCTTCAAATTTAATGAAAGAAATGTTCAGATCGAAATTAGAGAACAAGAAAGGAATGATTCAATAGATAAATTTAATGGTCACTGTAGTGTAGCGTTTCCGTTGGGACTGTTTGAAAGATGGCAGCTGCCAGTCGACGACGCTAAACTACAGTTATGGTCGTTATTGAAAAAAAAAATTGTTAAGGTTACAAAAACCCCGTAAAAGTCAAGATAAATGCATTAATAATGTAGGGACAGGCCTGATACATTGTCATTGTAATAACTTTGAGAAATAACACTCCATTAGTCGACCGTTGACATTCGGTAAGAAAGTTTCCAATGTATACGTACATGTAGTTACATTTCAGTGGTACAAAATATACGAGAACTATTAAGAATTGAAATTGTGTAATGGTAATGCGATTAACACACTGAAGCATCAAATCATTATCAAGTCAATTTCTGACACCCTTGAAAGTTACTATCGATAAGAACACTAAATATTTATTTTAACAGAACTGGGAGCAATTAAGGTGAGTGGAGGATGGTACGAGGTTGACGGGGTGACGAAATGGTGGTTCCTCGGTACAAATGTACCAACTCATGTAAGAACTTACAATGTAGCATTTGCATGGCATGTAAATTAAACAAAGAAACCGTAATACAAACTCAACGTCGATAAAACAATCGCAAATTGTGAACAAAGGAAGGATTTAATGAAGGTTATTGAAAAAGTAAAAGAAGAATAAGACAATGTGATCCAGAAGTTAAGCGTGAGAGGAACAAGTTATGTTACCTCAAGAGGAACCGATAACGTGAGCTCTAGAGGAACAAGTTGTCTTAACTCTAGAGGAACAAGTAGTGTTAACTCTAGAGGAACCGGTAACGTTAACTCTAGAGGATCAAGTTACGTGAATTCTTGAGAAACCAGTTACATGAATTTTAGGGAAACAAGCTACGTGAGCTTCATGGAGCTGTAAGTACAACAAAAATGTGTAAAGAACAATTAGCATATTTATTAAAGACTATAGTAACTTGCACACTTCTACGGCAAAACAAATGATTATACCTTTCTTTCAATAGTCTTATCACAGCCAGCGTAAGATTGATCATATGAAATACCTATACAGTTGAAAAGGCGTCTATTTTACTACTCATATACATTAACAGTAATACAGCATATAAATAGAATGAATACTTTGTATGCGGAAATAGCTTATTTACATACAGGAGCCATCACAGGCTATTATATTGGGCCAACATTGTTTAATGTTTGTACGGTTTGGTTAATGTTGGCGTTGTCTTAAGGATCTTCGTCCCAGGCAGAGCGAAACACTGTCGTTTTTCAGTGTTAGAGTCACTTGCCCCTGATTACCATTTCGACAATTTTGTTATCTTCTCTTGAAAATATTTCGTTTTTAATAACGTTTCGACTACAGGTTGCCATACAAGCGTCAGCTGGAGAGGATTTCACGCTAGCTCAGCGGTAGAGTATCGAGTTGGAGAGCCAAAGGTTGCGGTTCGAGTACCAGCGATTTTATCAGTAATTTTATCAGTATTCCTCATCCTATTTCAATAGTATGATAGTTTTTATATCACACTATATATAGTATTTTGTTAACTGTATGTAATGAAAAATTGTATTCCGCTATAAAGTGTTATATTTCTTATATCACAATATGGTATGTTGTTATCTGTACATAATGTGAAAGTTTATTACTGTTTTGTTCAGAATGTTAAAGTTTATTATTCTGGAAAAGTGTAATATTTTATATCACGACATAGTTTGTACAGTTTATGCAAACTATGTTCACTTTAGAAAGTTGATATTTGATGATTCATGAAGAAGGAAAACTAAACTAAAAGTGTTCATAGTAAGATTTATAGGGCACTGTACTTTGAATGCAAGCATCAGTTTAAAGAAATGTTCAAAATAAGTCTGGTGTAAACATGCTGGGCAAGAATGTTAACACAACATCACCCCTTTCTGTTCTTGGTGGGTTATTTCCCTAGGCTTGTGTGGTTATAAATGGGATTCCCTATGGTTGTATTGATTGATAAACATGTATTTATTACAGGTAAATAGTATATCATAAGGAATACTTCATAATTTTGTCGCGAGAACTTATACATGTATTGAAGTGTTTAAATGGTACTTGTTTTTATGTCAATTTATATATGGGTTAGAATTCAAGTTTAGGGTTAACTTTAACTGTTGTTGCAAAAATAAGTCTAAAAACGAATAAAACTGCTGAAATTATGTTACAACTTCTCAAAAAAATCTGATTACAAAAGCTTTTCTACAAAACATCCTAAAAGGATCAGTTTGACAAAAACAGCGGCGAGCAGAAATGGGTATAGATAATTCGTAATGTAAAAATCTACTGGGAAAGACACTTATGGCGACAAATAAATGAATCAACATTGTAACAATGGCAAAAAATAGTTTTTTATGATGAAGTTTATTACAGTGTATAGCTATTCTTCTTTTTAAAATAACTTTATCAACATGGGTCTACATTTAGAAACAAAATAAATTAACGTTCGGCAAACGTTATAACCAAATGTTAAGCCAACGTTGGCACATCGTTAAACAATACAGTACTAACATTGCGCCTACGTTACTCCAACATTAGGCACACGTGTTAACGTTGGGCCGTCATTGCACTGAAATGTTGGGCGAACGTTTTCCCGATTTGCAAATCGAAGTTTGGCCAACGTTACATGCTAATGTAGGTCCAAACTGAACGAACAACGATACACCAACTATATGCTAGCATTAGCATGTTGTAGCGTAAAAGTGCAAGCATCGTATCCTATGATTTAAGGATGTACACCTCTGAAAAGTAGTTAATGGCATAGTAAACAAACAAAAATATGTCCGAGTGTTCGTTATTGTACTATGATCGAGCAAAGATACCAATTAAACATAATATGTGATGTGAGGTGATCAGTTATGTATTAATGATTGTAAAATTTATAGAATTGTTTTTTTAAATCATGGAAGTAAAATGTCTCAATCTTATTCTTTTAGCTAGGAATGGCAATTAATGTTACCCCTACCCCTTATTTTTTAATGAAAAAAAACCCCCTTTTTTTTACATTTTTTTTGCAGATTAAACGCATGATATAAAGAGTTCTGCTATTAAGCTTTTTAAATATTTAATTGTTCAAATTGTTTTTCTGGGTGTCCATTCGCTTCTGTTTTTGTCCCATTGTTATTTGTGTTATTTTTCATATTTGTCGTGGTCAAAAATCGAAATGGCTTTAGTTACACTGAATACGTTTTAAAAACATTAACGTATAATTTTCCACTTTGTTGCATATCATTTTTTTCATATTGAATATTATAAAGTTGTACAACAAAAATGAACCTGACACAATTAAAAATTACGACACAGTGACTATTGAAAAAAAGGTTCTGCAAACAACAGGCATCTAGTTTTTTGACACAATTTTTCAGGTTCGTGTTTTATTTATTAAACTTGATCATAATTTGTAAAATACTTAAACACCATGTTATACTATATCAAAAAGAGTCTTGAACGTGATTTAAACATCAGAAGAGTACATCTTTAAGAAAAGGGATATTCCCTACAAGTACCAGTAACGTATCACAGGCAAGAATTTAGCGATAATTGATAAAAAGGTATCATAATAAATGCATATTTATTTTACTATCACAATTTTGTTGAAGTGTATCCAATCAAACCTCACATATGTAAAAAATACATTACACTGTACGTATAAAAACAATTCTACACACTGTAGAAGACCAGTCGTACAAACATTGCTATTCTCGGCTCCTTTTGATGGCTGTTCCACATCCTGGCCGCGTCAAAGTAAAATGATATGAAGGGAAATTAAGATGGCATAAGGGAAAGATTTTTGGCTTTTTATTTCTTTTGAAAATCAATTGATAGTCAAGTTCTCATCTTCACTAGGTTTTGTTTGTACTCTAGGTAACGGTTATGTAACCATTTCAAACCTCTGGAACATAATAACAAAGGAGATATGTACAATACATCTACAATGAATTCCTATTCCTTTGAGATGTAATACGCCATTTGATTGGTCAATCGAAATAATTTACGACTGTATAACCACAACACACTGAATTCATTTGCATTTACAACCCGAATTGTTGTAACAGAGAGTAATATATATAGTTGAATAAGTTTCAGACATTTATGCACATGTATCATAATAAACATCCTCGATATCCAGGGGTTACGTTTACCTTCGGTCTCTACACCCTTGGAATGTCTTGGCAAAATTGAAGGCACGAAGATTTGGTCTCAGAGGAGAAACGCCTGACTTCAAAGCCTGTTACGTGACCGCTAGATTCTTTTGGTGTTCATCAAAGGATCGAACTAGTGTTCTTGTCTCATCAACAAGGTGGCGCACACCTAGCCTTCAATTTTGACATAGTTCAGGGTTGTCGAGAGCGAACGTGAGCATAACCCCTGGATACCGAGGATGTATAATAAACAAAGAGACATATACCTTCCGGACAAGGTGTACACAATAGTCATGGAAACGTCAGCGAGCTCCTCACCACCAATTACAATGGGTAATTATCACAGCATTTTTCTATCAGTGCGACTTGGAATATTTACAACACACTCACCCCATGTGTCGATAATCAAGTATTTCAAATAAATGTTATTATACAGTTATTATGTGGTTCTGCTGGTACTACTTCGGTAAACAAATGTTATCTTCACACTTTTTCTTGTATTTTTGTTTCAAGTCTAGATTTCGTATTCATAAAATTGCATATTAAAACGAATGATAGTCGATGTTTATATCATACTTCACAGCTTTGTTTTTATTTACATTTAAAATTTGACATTTATTCAACTTTGAAAATAAAAAATACAATGAAAGAAAAATATATTTATAAAATTCAAATCAAGAGAATACCTTAATGTTATCAGAACAGAAATTGAACTCGAAATCGATTGAACTTTAACAAAGAAAATATTTATATGAAAAACATTGAATACGTTCAATGAAAAAAACGTTATTCCTGAATAGTAAACATCTAAGACCTCATCGATGTCAAGACATGTAAATCCACGTCAAACCAAAGTAATGTTACTTACAAAAAACAGAGAACATGGGCAAAGTCAGCGAAACAACAAAGCACACGAACTTACACAGTAAAAATGACAGCTTTTTATCACACAAGTAAATAGAATACTTCACAAATCGTTTTTACTTGATGCAATTCAAGAATAAAAAATAAACACAGTTTAAGATAATCAAACGAAAAATTAAAACAAAAATGAACTAGGATTAAAAGTATCGCTTGCTGATTCCAATCGTTTACAGTGTACTACAAAAAATGTTAATCAATATATCATAATTTGTACATAGATATCACCTTGTTCATAAAATCACTAATATTTTTTGTTTGACAATGATTTTGAACTACGGTGGTAAAAAAAACTATGTGTTTGAAAGTATCTTTTAAGTTACATTTCACAGATCGAGAACAGTTCTGACGCACAAGAGCCTCTGTGAAGGGCATTTGTGTGATAGACTAGGCAGTCTTCTGTGGCAGTGTTCACCGTTGTGTCCCAATCCACCAGTACGTCACTGAGAGGCTGAGGGGGGTCTCCCCCGTCCCACCATTTCGTCACACCGTCCACTTCATACCATCCTCCACTCACCCTCATGGATCCCTGTTCTGTTGTAAATATAAGAAAGGATTTTTATCAATTTTACACTTACATGGTATCGTAAATGAATTTGACTATGATCTCTTCAGTCTCTCGGAAATAAGAATCGCACAATTTATTCCCATAAGACGAGGTTCAGTATGGAACCCTTACTTTGCTTGACACGTCGATCGTTTCAACATCATAGACTTCACCTTCAGTTTTACAAACGAAATATTATTGTTTTTATTAACATTTATACATTGTGCACTTAATTGGGATTTTTTTTATTCAACTCATTATTTCGCCGGTTTAAGTGAATATTCAGCAAGTGTTGCATCGAGATGAAAATAACTGTAAAAACCTCATTTTTTGAAATGACTATCAATAATTGAGAAAGTAGACTTCGCAGTCGACAGATAATAATAAAAATTCGATATTCCTATATATCGCTTCATCACAACCTGGTTCGTAGGTCGTCTCAAAGCAGCTTACAAATTATTATCTGCGGATAACAGATGTATATGTTGATTTAAAATGTTGAACTAAAGAACCAGTCAGATTGATCAACGTTACACGTGGACTAACAAATCCAACTTACCCAATATGAGACTTGACGACGCTACTCGCTGTAATAGATTGAGTTTATCTACAGAGTTCACCACTAGGAGTCTCATCTCGAGGCCAGCACAAGCTGTCATGGCGTCCTGCTTGCTGTACCTCCGTGTGATGACCTTGTAATTCAGTCCGGTTGTCGGGTCAGTTGTCATATACAGGTCTACGTTACCTGGAACATTCAGGTTCGTGTTTTATGACGTGTATTTAACTATAAGTACTAATTTATAAACGAGATGTTTAGGTATAATACACGTAATAATACTTGTCATTGTATTTTGCTTACACCCACATGGTTTTTTAAACTAAGAAATATTGTGTAATGCCGATTAAGTTGCTAACAATTAACTTTGTTTTTGTTTCAATTTAGTTTGAAGAAAGGAGTAATGCCGCTAAACAACGTCGAAGACACTTACTCATATCAAAGAAGTAAATATACTGTTTTTCCAATATTGACTGTACACCAATCCCCGACTTCAACT
Source organism: Crassadoma gigantea (assembly GCA_032360845.1). Lineage (NCBI taxonomy): Eukaryota > Metazoa > Mollusca > Bivalvia > Pectinida > Pectinidae > Crassadoma > Crassadoma gigantea. The sequence continues at coordinate 11,494 of JAULCA010236923.1, forward strand.
GGCTGTATTTGTTGACACTGTATGTTTTACAATCTTTGTACTCGACGCTGTAAGAGAATGAGCGACATGTGACGTCACGGTGACACCGGACACTACATTCCCCAAGATGTTTGGCATGTCCTTGCGTTATCACTTCAGCGTCACTGATGGATCCTCCAGGTAAATTAAGGTAAGCAAACCGGCGACTTCTGGTATTGGTTGCATTTAGAACTGATATAATAAAAGAAAATATATGCTTGTATGCCATATCAAAGCAACATGTATGTGACAATTTTATTTAACAATAGTAAAAAATTAATAATTAAACATTCAACAAATGTGACATTTTACCTACAAAAGGGGGAGGGGTGTTCAGAAAATCAGGAAAGTAACAAATGAATGTAACACACACACTAAGAGACACACGCCTAATTTAAAATAGTCATGTATCAATATCAAAAACCTGTCAAAGAAATAACCGTGACAATCAAGGAAACGGAAGACCTAGGACACGAAGGAAACAAATGACCCAGGAGAAAAAGGATACGGAAGACCTAGGGCACTAAGGATACAGACGGCCTAGGGAACTAAGAATACGTAAGACCTAGGGCACTAAGGATACGGGGGACCTAGGGCACTAAGGATACGGGGGACCTAGGGCAATAAGGATACGGAAGACCTAGGGCACTAAGGATACGGAAGACCTAGGGCAATA
>JAULCA010237034.1:0-13629 GCA_032360845.1 Crassadoma gigantea
ACACGTTTTCTAAGTTCCCAGTGGACCTTCGGAACACTCGAGTTTCATTCGGAAAAGTTTATAACTCGGGATTATTCCAGCTATTTTTAGTATAAAGTAATATGTGCTTTCTTATACAAATCATTGAAAATTCATGCTTTAATATAATAATTAATATTCAAATATATCAACTAAACGTATTGATAACTTTCTTAATGGGTGTTAGTAATATTTCATGTAAAAAATTACGCAACTGTGTGCGTGCAAAGTCAGCTTTTCACAGCTGCCATCTGCCGCATTCTATATGTACGAGGGCGAGTCCAGTAAGGACATCCGGCACGAAATCCGGACCGGAGTTGCGGTATGGAAAAAGTTAAGGACATGGCTCTACAAAAATGCGTGTATTTGCCTCCTTATGATATCACGGATATGATGCCAATTTTAGAGTGCTACATCAAAGTAATTACATGCCGAATCACCGAGCCCATATTTTTCTTCTTTTATCCTTCTAAGTTGACATTGAATAGCGAAAGTTAACTCGCTTTATCTGCATTAATTAAATTCACGCATTTCTTTTCCCCGTATCATCGCCTATAATTGCAACAATTGTGATACCGAAGCCAGACGTCAAGCAATGGACGTGACATAATGGCATTTTGACGTCGTACTGACATTCGACATTAAGTTAAACTGTCGACATTAATGACTTAACGATGAATAGATGCAAGCAAGGATTTATACTAGCTTCCATTTCATCCAGTATATGAAATCTTCTCCGTTACCTTCTTCATAGCTCACGAAAGCTTGCAGAATATAAAATCGTTAACGCGAACCTATATATCATAAATCTCATAATATATTAAAATTCATTCATGATCGAAAATTTTATATTTTAGGAATTTGTACTTGCTTTTATATCTAACGCTTATATTTCATAAATCTTTCGCCGCAATCAATTAACGTTGAAGTATACAGGATAACAATTTTAATACAAACTATATCGGTAGCTATATATTCATAACACAAAACATGATGTTTAGTCTGTTTACAATTTGTTTCACTAATAATGTTGAGTGCTGTTTCTTCAAATAACGGGACATAACCGTAATTCACATTACACACAAACAACAAAAATAATCATCAAGGAGATTCAATCAAAAACAACAAAAATTGCCATAAACACGCATAACCAGCATGAAATGAACTATACTAAGCATTCTCATGCTAGCTAAAAATAAATCGGTGCTTCATTTGGAAGTTAATATTCCCTCTCAAAATCGTATCAGTACCCTGGGATTTATTACATTGATTAAGCGAGCTAAATTACTGTATTGATTTTTTTTTTCATTCCGCTAAATCATGGCATTTTTTTTTTAAAAACTTTGCAACGTAATAAAATTGCACGTTTAAATTGTCAGGTTTAATTGGATGTTTCAATTAATTAAAAAAGAACTAAATTGTATAAAGCAGAATTAAAAAAGCGATATCAATTCACAGAAAGCAATAACATTACAAACCAACATTAAGATAACGAAGCGGTGTTTGTTTCAGTTAGTTCTCCAGAGAGTTCTCCCCGTCTTATATAGCTACATAGAAGGTACATCAGGACTTTTAGAGTACATCAGTATGACTACACTTGTGGTGTTTCATTAGCTTGTTTCGAATTGGATCACATGAATTTACCGTCGTTAGATCGTAAAAACATATCTTTGTCAAAGTAAGTGCAGCATTCAAGTGCCATTTGCAAAAAGCAAGGCATAGATACAGGCATTTACAATGGAAAAGATTGTATTGAAAGGAAAGTGCTTAATAGTGTCCATGTTATAGGGGGAAGATGACTGAAAAAAAGCCTTTGAAAGTACAGGACGAGACCGTTTTTTTCCTTCTGTTGCCTTCAATACTCGGATTTCTGAAAACTGTAAATATGATGCATATCAAATATAAGTATGGCACACTAATATAAGGAAATCGAAAATGAATCATATTGTTTTTGTACTCATCATGCCATCTTCATGTTATGAGACTATTTTTGTTTTATTTCAAACAGAAATTAGCTTACTTCAATTAAAACCATGTTTTGCAATTCATTCTGTTTTATTGTATTTTTGCATTCCAATTTGTTTGTGTTTTTGGATGTGATTTTACCTCCACACAACATGATGTTATACGGGTATGTTATCATTACATAGACGCGCCTTGTTTATCACGAGAATGATAGGATTTGAGATTTTGATATCTAACCAATGACAAAAGTGTGCTGACATTGCGATGCATACGTCCTGCTTTACATCAGCGATAGTCACACTACACAAAACAAAATGTCAGACTAGTGTAAAGCAAATACCTATCATACGAAGAGCATTACTGACCCTGATCAGATAAAGTAACGTAAAATGACCGGTCGGTGAAACGTTCCTGGCAATTACTCGAATTGTCATGATATGTCTGAATAATGTCGATGGATCCCTTGACGCGCATCTAGTCTGCTTACCATTTAATAGCAATGTGATCAACACGTCGTCAGGTTTATTTTGCGTGAAGACGATACTTGTACTTGCCCTGGCAATATGTCATTTTAATACTTTAAAAGACATTCATTTGCCTATCGCATGCACATCCAGCGAACTTAATTGCACTCTTTTTCGAGGTTCCTTTTATAATCGCAATGAACGACTAATGTTAACGACATTTTGATATGCATGGTTATTTTTGTCCCTGTTGAGCCACAGCGGAAGACCCTTTTAGAACATGCATTACTTATACGTGCAGCTGCAAACTTTCGTTAACGCAAATGCATCATGTGTTAGGTTTATTTTTAATGATTTAATGTGCATCAGCGATACAAATGATGAACCCGTATTTGCATTTCTAGATAGTAAATTACGGTTTCATATTTTACGGTTTGAAATTAATAACTTATAATAATCTTACATTCTCTTTTTTAAAGCAGTTTTATGGTTTGGGTTACATCTGAATTTGCACTTCGTACGACTGTCGACGGCACATATTGTCGTTTATCGAACAAGCTTTTTACGTTGAAAGAATACGTCAGTGGTCTATTTCAGAAACTCCATTGTCACAGAACAGTAATATCTGGAAACCCCACATTACAAACTCGAGAACCCAATTTTTGGACCATGCACAAGCCCATTTTATAACTGTTTTAAAATTATTTTTAAACATGTCAACAGACATACGCGTGTAAACTTAATCAAAACATCGTAATTCTTACACATGAACAGTGTTTTGTACTGACAATCCTTGTATGTTTCAAAGGGTGATTTCAAATTTGCCTTACAGTAAGTGTTTATACTGCCAGACGTTGTGTTTTTGACATTTATTGCACGGTGTCTATGTACTGAAAGCCATGTATGTATGCTGTGTCGTACAGTTCAGTAAACATTATATATGAAAGGACAACAATCTGTATGTGCCATAAGTGAACAGTGCTTTGGCAGGCACAATCCAGATGTCATTGATATCTTTTCTTTCATTCGGTGTTTGCAATTCGTACATAGCTCCTCAGTGTAAAACCTGTTTAATAATATGTTTTTGTTTATTTCATTTAATTTTTAAATGACCTTTGATCTAAAACTTAAGTTCTAGTTCTAACTATATGGTCATTTTAATGTGACCGGGCAAAATGCTGCGTTTCAGCCTGGTATTTCAGCGATCACTCTAAAAAAGGCATCAGATCTGCACTATCACAAGGAGCCAAGTACACCAATATACCCTGCCTCAGGCACATTTGCATACACAACACACATGGAGGCACGCTTAAAATTGCCTTAGATGCTAATAGGATGCTGAACTTATTAAAACCGAACCAATCTAATTCATTGGTATCAAAGACTTGGGTGTTTCTAATGGATGTGACTAGTGTTACAAACCTATGTCCAAACACGATAAAAAGGGGCTTTGTTTTATGATGTTGTAAATGGAAATAACAGTAGGATTAAAGAAACGGCATGCGCCTGGATCATGTCGTGTGCTTGATGTACAAACATCAGCAAACAGAACTACCACTATATCATGAGTTGGCATTTGCAATTGGCATGTCATCCTTGTCAGAACAACACACAACGCAGCATGATCAATTATAAATATTTTTATTAAGATTTTGTTCGGGGTAAAAGGCATGAGGGATGAAATCAAGAAAACAACTCATGATGTCAAAATAATTTAGTTTTAAACGTTGTAGCTCGTTGTTTGACGTCGTCATTAGGTGCGTTCCTGTTGTATTTATTCAATTTAAAGGCAAATTACTGGTCACGTTGGATCACGTGTAATAACAAAACAAATGTTTATTGAAAATACATCGGTAGCTAATGGAGCATTATAAACACGTCACGTATGTGAAAAAGCTGTAAAACCACTGAAAACAATTGACCAAATACGTCAACATACAAGGGAAATATCGAAAACCTGCATAAAACAAGACATGAGGAAACAATGAAATCAAGTAAAAGACGTTATAAAAAAACCCATAGCAACGGAAATTAAAACAGTCGTACCACTTGAAACGCACACGTCACTTGTATAAACCATTCTGACCATATTTAGCTTCACAATAACATCATTGTGTGATAGATTTGTAAAATAATGTCATCAAGATTTATCCAAAATATCACTAGCCAATCCTTATTTTCGCAAGCAACACTTTTATTTGGAGACGTTATATAAAGACAGAACTGCTGCATTCCATTGCAGCAATTTACGTGTGACTGATATTGAACCCAGCAGAAGTTTCTTTCTCGTTTTGTCATCTTTAGAACGGAGGGACCATAGGCGATGTTCTGCCTAATTACTACAACAGAAACATAGGTCTTTTCTGACCTAGATAAGCATCCTTTCAGCTGTGTTTTCTGAGGAGGGGTTCGCCCGTTGTTAGTATAATGTGACCGGGTGGGGTGACTTGCTTGGTGTCTTCAGCAGTATGTTACAGTGAGGTAGCTCTATAAATTCGGCATCAGTTCCTCACTATCACAAGGAGACAAACACAAACATATCGCAACCCCCTATAACACACGTGCATACACTACATGCTTGCATTGTGAATACAAGGGAGGCCGTCCTTGAATGACCATAGCTTTTGATATCAGGAGGGGAAGGTGGGGGGTCGCCGGTTCTAGAAAATTTGTATTTGGATTGAGTGCAAAACAGCCATTTTCGGTTTATGATTTCATTGAGATACTACCGGAAAGTGGCCCTTAGATTATTTTTAATTTTAATTTAAACAATCACAAATAGCTTTGTTGACGCCACAATAATTTTAAAATTATTTCTTCTCGGTTATTAGCCTGCAAGTGTGTGTGAGAAAGTAAAAAAGGCTGAGATTGCGAAGCGAGATTGGGTTTTGAAATTGCTTGATCCTATTCACATTTAGGATATGTGGTTTGCGCTGGTTGCCTTCGCAGAAGCAAGTGAACCACCGCTTGAATATTAACGAATGAACTATCATAATAATTCAACCTTCAGCTTAAATCAAACCCTGGTCGCCAATAAGGATTTAAACCAAGATAACCTGCACTTAAAAAAAACCCAATCCAACTTTTTTGCTTTCAACGTCAAAAACTATTAGAAACTGAATATTTTTATGTTGTTTAAAGAGAAACTCTTGGAATATTTATTTACTCATACGCGCAAACCGATTACGTTACATATTACAACGGGAAAATGTCGAATTTGACGTAATATCAGCGGCTGCAACTCCTTTATATGTACATGAAATATTATCTGTTTTAAGTATGTTGTATCTACAACAAGCACACCATCTTAAGTTACATTTCAAACACTCATCCAAGCAATTCACCTGCATATCATTTTGATTTGACATTTTCAAGACATGCCTATGTACTTTGAATGTAAAAAGAAAAGATGCTTTACATTTTAAATGGTTGTTTGAAATAGCAAAGCTTAACACTAAAAGGTGTTTAAAAGGCATAAAAGCAATCATTCTTGAAATCGAGTTTCACTGAATTTTCAGTGATTGACGCGATGAAAAGGGCTGGAAGGCAATGTCTCGGCCGGTCATTAAACTGAGATCTCAAATGCAGACAGTTCACGTTATACTCGCAAAACGAATGGTTGTGTTTCGTACAGGACAATGAATTGTCGATTAATCCTGTTTCTCTAACGCTTTTTGCAATACTAATTCTCTCGGTGTTTATCGTCGGTTTTTAATCGTTTCTAGATAATTTGGTACATTTCCCAAGTGATCCTAAATGGTCAGTGACCTCTTTTTCTAGCCATACACACATTGATGTTGTCAATAGAAGGTTTTTTTTTTATATTAAGCTGTCAAGAACCATATATTAAGTTGTCTGAATGTGTAATATATACAACAGTTAACAATGCGTTGTATCAATGTATATAGAGGTGACAATGATTAACATGATCACTACATGCAGAACGGTACCATGCTATAATGGGGTTAGATATATCCGACCTCATATTGATTTATAAAGTTATTATGCTTGATGAGAAAAACGACTGTGTGATATATATATATAGAAATACGATCACACCTTTTCTGTGCGACGAAACTTCTTTTATCATTTTATACAACATGTTGCGTTCAAATGCATTACTAATAACAAGCTGACACAGAGTACATGTACTCCAATATCCATTAGTCACCAGCACGCTGTCTCCCTGTAATTTGAAGAGGAAATTAATCGCGAGAAGTAATAGGAAGCAGACATATTATATAAGAACAATCTTGGACCAAATTTTATTTTGTAAGCTGTTGGCTTTTCGATCCGAAAATATCTCATTTCCCTTTACAAGTTGCTGCAATAATATTGCGTTAGTTTCCGCTGGAAAATTTGTCTGTGTGAGACTAGTAAAACGTAATTTGATAACAAGGATTTCATAGAAAATAAAAAAGATACAAGCTGGAATCCGTGTTTATCAGGAGGTTTTACTTTGTACGTCTTAAACGTGCCGCAACGTTTCAAGACCTAAGTGTCTGAAAAATACTGGCATTTCAATGTCAAACAATTTTATTTCCAAAAGACAGATGGATTGAGCAACACGCATAGCTTATTTGAGCCCTCTCTTGATGGTATTTAATTGTCTCACCATGCATTTTATGCATCGAAATTATCTGGATTAATGGCTCTATGGATAACCTTGTAAAGTTTTGTTTACAATAATAATAATATATAACATTGATATAGCGCCCTATATAATTTGTTAAATAACTCTAAAGCGCTTTACAAAATATGGATAATAGTAATGGTTATAATTGTGAAAAACAAAAACAGAGGCTTACAAATCACTATTATACATTTAAGCAAGCGATGTGCAGATAATTGAAAAAATAAAAGGGTAGTATTTACATGACGTCTTTGCAAGGATTCTAAAATGCAGACGTGAAGAGGTGAGTTTTGATGTCCCTCTTGAACTTGACCAGGGTACTTGACTTTCTGATAGCAGATGGTAATCTATTCCACAACGTGGCCGAAACTCTCCTAAAGCATCTCTTTCCGTAGGTCACAGTACGAGATTTTGGGACTCCGACCGCAGTGATAGTGACGGCTGATACAGAGTAACAAGCTCCTGTAGGTACTGAAGAGCTGTTCCATTTAATGCCTTGTATGTATACACCAGAATTTTGTACTGTGATCTGTACTGTACGGGTAACCAGTGCAACGAATAAAGCACAGGTGTGATTTGCTCTCTCTTTCGAGTACGAGTAACCAGCCGTGTTGCAGAGCTCTGAACCCTCTGTAGACGACTAGTTAATTTGTCTGATATACCACAGAGCAGAGCGTTACCATAAACTAACAAAGAGATAACAAGTGAATGCACCAAAATCTTGCATGCATCTGCAGTTATAAACTGCCGAATACAGCCGATGTTTCTGATCTGGTACATGAGTAACAGGATTTGGCAATAGCGTTCACTTTTTTCTCCATGTTCAGTTAACTATCAAAGTATACCCCTAGGTTTTTAACAGTTGGAACAGTCTCAATAGTCCTGGTACCGATCTTGAGCTGGAGAGCCATTTTTTTGCTGACACTTTGGGGAAAAGAAAAATTCTTTTCCGTATTCAGCATAAGCATGTTGGCATTCATCCAGATACTGATATCTGCCAGACAAGCTTCCAGGCTTCTGTGACTGTATTCCTACTGTCCTGTGGTTTGATGACCATTTAAAGGTGTGTGTCATCGGCAGACCAATGATAGCGAAGGCTATGGCGACGACAAATCTCTCCATTCGGTTTGGAGTACATACAATATTTTTGTGGTCCTAACAGCGGCCCTTGCGGAACCCTGAAATCTAATACTTTGTCATTTATTACAAGGAGACAATACACGAACATATCGCAGCCTCCCAAAACACCCACGCATACACTACACGCATGCATCTTGAACACAGGGGAGGTCGTTCTTAAATGACCATAGCTGTTGATAGGTTTCGTTTGAATTTATTTTGTTTAACGTCCTTTTAACAGCTATGGTCATTTTGGGACCAAACCTACAAACCAACAGAACTTTGTATGAACTCAGTTTCCCCTGAATATAACATAAGGGTTTCTGATCCGAAATGACTTATTGGATAACTTATGTACAGTATCGTTGACACTTTGAAAAACAAGGTTTCTCTTTTTAAGAAAAAAACCTCTTGAAATACTTGCAAAAGTCATTAATTCATATAATATTTAAAAGTAATGGAAAATATATAAAATCATTAACTGCTATTATATTATACAAGCAAAGGAAATTATTACAAAGTCTTTGGTTTAGTACTGTTTAACGTCCTATCAACAGCTATAGTAATTTAAGGACGGCTTTTACAAAGTCAGTAGTGGTTGATATGATATTGAAGAACCAATGGAAATATTACAAAATCATTAATTTGTATAATATTTAACAACAAATCAGAAATATTATAGAGTCATTAATCTAAGTGATACTCAGCAACCCATTGAACATATTACGTTTATTTCTTTGTTTTCTTTCTGGTACCTTTCATAATACAGCCTTTATATCGACAGAATTTAACTTGATATTTTTTTCTTCTTTCTATGTTTGAAATTCCCTATTTAGCCGGTGTTAACAAATGTAATTAAAAACACGACCGCCTTCTAAACAGAGAAACACATAATCGTTTGAAGTAATTTAAAAGGAGGAGGCGTAGATTTGCTGCCCGGATTTATTGCTATGGGTTTACGGTTGGCCCAAATGTAATTAATAGAATTCATCTGAATTGTCTGTTTGCAAGGTTAAGGTGAAGACTGCATTGCCACTGTATATCTGTAACAACTGGTAAAACAGGCAAGTTAAACTGTACAGAGAGGAGGCCGTTTGTTGCTTTATAGATTATACAGTGCTTCGTACATGTACCTAAAATAGAGTGACGGAAAGGAAGAGTGTGACGGAACAGCGCTAAACGTTTTAAAATAAATCGCCATTTAAGCAGGAAATAAAAACAAATGCATCTACTGCCTTTCAGGCAAAGGACGGGATATGTCAATGAATGTTGTTCTCTGAACAAAGTGATTTCCCATGCGTTGTGCCTGCAAAGATTCGGTGATGGTTCATGCGTTGTTTCCTCATTTAGAATACGTGATAACCCGTCTGTTGTGTCAACCTGTATATCAATTACGTGGTACCCCTTTCTGTAGTTTCAGTGATAACCCATACGATGTATATGTATGCTTACCCCCGTATATTCCATTAAGATCAGCTTATTGTTTACACTATAAACTTGGTGATTATTCGTGCGTTGCCCCTTCATAGTAGATTCGATGATAACCCGTGTACATTGTATCTCCCCCCTTATGTTCGTAAGTGACTTGCCTGTTTCCCCAGGGTGTATCCGGTGATGATTTCTTGATAATTCGTGAATTATTTCCCCTACCTATTCCTTAATGACAATTGTGCTTTCATTGCGTCCCTTCGGTAATGATTTTTGTTGTATTCCGTGGTTTCCCCTCGTAAATTCGATAATAACCCGTGAGTTGTTTCCTCTGTAGATCCAGTGACAGTAGTACATGTAACCCACGTGTTGGTGCTGTCTGTAAATTAATTAATAACCTGTGAGTTGTTCCCACGTTATACTTCGCAAAAACCGATTACAGTATAGTATGACCGGGCAGAGTTCTGTGCGTTATGCCCTCGGCATAGAATTTCAATGATATAGTCACAAGGAAAATAACACTAGCATAACCTGCATCCGGCACAATTGCACGTATACACAACTGTATATGTTGATAGGACATTAAACCATTTTACCAACTCGCAATAATCAGTGAGTTGTTTTTTGATTTGGTGATAACCGATGTTTTCTTTCTCGCATTATATTCCGTGAAAACACGTTTGTTGTTATTCCCTGTAGACAACATAATAATCCTAGTGTTGGTTCCTGCTGTAGATTTGCTGCTGATAACAAATGTGTTGGTTTCCGCTGTAGATTTGCTGATCACCCGTGTGTTGGTTACTGCTATAGATGTGTGCCGATCACCCGTGTGTTGGTAACTGCTGTAGTAATGTGTAGATCACCCGTGTGTTGGTTACTGCTATAGATGTGTGCCGATCACCCGTGTGTTGGTAACTGCTGTAGTAATGTGTAGATCACCCGTGTGTTGGTTACTACTATAGATGTGTGCCGATCATCCGTGTGTTGGTAACTGCTGTAGTAATGTGTAGATCACCCGTGTGTTTGTTACTGCTGTAGGTGTGTGTAAATCACCAGTGTGTTGGTTATTGCTGTAGATTTGTGTAGATTACCCGTGTGTTTGTTACTGCTGTAGATGTGTGTGGATCACCCGTGTGTTGGTTACTGCTATACATGTGTGTGGATCACCCGTGTGTTGGTTTCTACTATGGATGGGCCGATAATTCGTGCGATGGTTACTGCTGTACATGTCTGTAGATCACCCATGTGTTGGTTACCGCTGTAGATTGTGTAGATCACCCGTGTGTTGGTTACTGCTGTAGATGTTTATAGATCACTCGTGTGTTGATTACTGCTGTAGATGGGCCAATTACCCGTGTGTTGGTTACTGCTATAGATGTGTGCCGATCACCCGTATGTTGGTTACTGCTATAGATGTGTGTAGATCATCTGTGTGTTGGTTACTGCTGTAGTAGTGTGTGTAGATCACTCATGTGTTGGTTACTGCTGTAGATGTGTGTAGATCACACGTGTGTTAGTTACCGCTGTAGATGTGTGTAGATCATCCTTATGTTGGTTACTGCTGTAGTAGTTTGTAGATCACCCGTGTGTTGGTTACTGTTGTAGAAGTGTGTAGATCGGCCGTGTGTTGGTTACTGCTACAGATGTCTGTAGATCACCCGTGTGATGGTTACTATTGTAGTAGTGTGTAGATCACCCGTGTGTTGGTTACTGTTGTAGATTGTGTAGATCACCCGTGTGTTTGGTAGATCACCCGTGTTATGGTTACTGCTGTAGATTGTGTAGATCAACCGTGTGTTGGGTACTGCTGTATATCACTGTAGACCACCCGTGTGTTTGGTAGATCACCCGTGTTATGGTTACTGCTGTAGATTGTGTAGATCACCCGTGCGTTGGGTACTGCTGTATATCACTGTAAATCACCCGTGTGTTGGTTACCTCTGTAGATTGTGTAGATCACCCGTGTGTTGGTTACTGCTGAAGTTGTGTGTGTAGATCACCCGTGTGTTGGTTAATGCTATAGATGTGAGCTGATCACCCGTGTGTTGGTTTCTACTATAGATGGGCCGATAACTCGTGTGATGGTTACTGCTGTAGATGTGTATAGATCACCCCTGTATTGGTTAATGCTGTAGATGTGGGTAGATCACCCTTGTGTTGGTTACTGATGTAGATGTGTGTAGATCACTCGTGTGCTGATTACTGCTGTAGATGTGTGTAGATCACTCGTGTGCTGATTACTGTTATAGATGTGTGCCGATCACCCGTATGTTGGTTACTGCTATAGATGTGTGTAGATCATCCATGTGTTGGTAACTGCTGTAGTAGTGTGTGTAGATCACTCGTGTGTTGGTTACTGCTGTAGATTGGCCGATTACCCGTGTGTTGGTTACTGCAAACGATGTGTGTAGATCACCCGTGTGTTGGTTATGCTGTAGAGGTGTTTAGATCATCCGTGTGTTGGTTACTGCTGTAGATTTGTGTAGATCACCCGTGTGTTGGTTATGCTGTAGAGGTGTGTAGATCAACTGTGTGTTAGTTAATGCTGTAGATATGTGTAGATCACCCGTGTGTTGGTAACTGCTGTAGATGTGTGTAGATCCCCCGTGTGTTGGTTACTGTTGTTGTAGTGTGTAGATCCCCCCTGGGTTTGTTACTACTATAGATGTGTGTAGATCGACAGCGTGTTGGTTATTGCTGTAGTAGAGTGTAAATCACCCATGTGTTGGTTACTGCTATAGATGTGTGTAGATCACCCGTGTGTTGGTTACTGCTATTGATGTGTGTAGATCACCCGTGTGTTGGTTACTGCTAAGGATGAGTGCAGATCACTTGTTTGTTGGTTACTGCCGTAAATGTGTGTAGATCACCTGTGTGTTGGTTACAGCTGTAGATGTGTGTAGAATACCCGTGTGATGGTTACTGCTGTAGATATGTTTAGATCACCCGTGTGTTGGTTACTGCTAAGGATGAGTGCAGATCACTTGTTTGTTGGTTACTGCTGTAAATGTGAATAGATCACACGTGTGTTGGTCACTGTTGTTGTAGTGTGTAGATCCCCCCTGGGTTTGTTACTACTATAGATGTGTGTAGATCGACAGCGTGTTGGTTATTGCTGTAGTAGAGTGTAAATCACCCATGTGTTGGTTACTGCTATAGATATGTGTAGATCACCCGTGTGTTGGTTACTGCTAAGGATGAGTGCAGATCACCTGTTTGTTGGTTACTGCTGTAGATTTGTGTAGATCACCCGTGTGTTGGTTACTGTTATAGATGTGTGTAGATCACCAGTGCGATGGTTACTGCTATAAATGTGTGTAGATCCCCCATGGGTTTGTTACTACTATAGATGGGCCGATAACCCGTGTGTTTGTTACTGCTATAGATGTGTGTAGATTAAAAGTGTGTTGGTTGCCGCTGTAGATGTGTGTAGACTACCCGTGTATTGGTTACCGCTGAAGATGTGTGTAGACTACCCGATTGTTGGTTACTGTAATTGATGTGTGCCGATCACCCGTGTGTTGGTTACTGCTGTAGATGTCTGTAGATCACCCGTGTGTTGGTAAATGCTATAGATTTGAGCCGATCACCCGTGTGTTGGTTACTGCTGTAGATGTGTGTAAATCACCCGTGTGTTGGGTAGATCACTCGTGTGATGGTTACTTCTGTAGATTGTGTAGATCAACCGTGTGTTGGTTACTGCTGTAGATATCTGTAGATCACCCGTGTGTTGATTACTGCTGAAGTTGTGTGTGTAGATCACCCCTGTGTTGGTAAATGCTATAGATTTGAGCCGATCACCCGTGTGTTGGTTACTGCTGTAGATGTGTGTAAATCACCCGTGTGTTGGGTAGATCACTCGTGTGATGGTTACTTTTGTAGATTGTGTAGATCAACCGTGTGTTGGTTACTGCTGTAGATATCAGTAGATCACCCGTGTGTTGATTACTGCTGAAGTTGTGTGTGTAGATCACCCGTGTGTTGGTAAATGCTATAGATGTG
>JAULCA010237256.1:1704-13624 GCA_032360845.1 Crassadoma gigantea
TAAACATTCCTCATTAATCATTAATACAATGACATGTATTATTACTGGAGGCCTTGCTGTTCTTAAGAAGAAGTTATTTAAGGAGAAGCTTATGGATGCATGCCTCAGTATCAGATCACATATAAAGTGAGCTAAAAATATAATGGGACATATCAATAAAATCCTTCATAGCAATACGAATTGATAACATTTGGCTACAACAGGACAACTATTATTGTAAACTGTGTTAAAAGTATAGACTTTCAATTAATAAAAAAATACAAAAAAATAAAATAACGAAAAGCCCGTCTATTGTATATATTCATTGAAAACTCGCTTCTGGGTTCAGCAAGATTACTATTGGAAAATTGAATTTGTTTTAACTATATTATATTATGTTTATGTTGTCGGTGTAATCGAGTTAAGGTAATTTATTCACCATTTCCTTTTTTATTAGACTAGTTGTGCTTTACAAGTTGAGTAAAAACTTTTCTTCCTAAGTTGGCTATCTAATGATGTAGTACATATATGTGATGAGCATATGTTGAAAATTGAAATGGCTGTTATAAATATATAACCATCATTTTCATTGAACAAAAATGATATACATATAAAAACAATGCTTCAAGTAACTTTTTGATTTGTTATTAAATTTAATTTATATATATATGAATTTTTTTTTTATAAAGATAATGGTTACAATTTGGTTTTAATATTCATCACAACTAATATTTTTTCAGATGGTCTAGCGACGGATGTAGACGTGTGAACGAGTCCTGTCAGTGTGATCATTTGACCAACTTTGCTGTACTGATGAGTCCTGTACAAATACTGGTAGGTGGCGCCCTTGTATTCCTTGACACAAAAACAAAAGGGAAAACAACACGATATATCCTAAATCTTATGTGCAATTAAAACCTGCCTCCCTACTCCCCCATTTTAAATGTGTTTGCCCTCGAACACCACAACCCAGGTTCTAACTCCCACAGGGAGGGCCACGATCACCATTGTAACAAGAAAGAGAATAGTGTGCTACCTCCGGGGATCGAACCCTCGACCTCCAGGTTCCAGGTTCGGACGCTCTACCACTGAGCTAGAAGGAAATTCCCTCTAGCTCGAAGCTAGAAGGCGACCCAAATCCTATATACAACTAAAACCTGCCACATTATAATAAATTAAATAAAATTAATGCAATAAAAGTATTAAATATATGATTTGTGAGTATAAAGTATGCCTCGCTTAAGTGTGATACCTGAAGTGGATTAATGATACTGAATAATAATGTATAATTATTCACATTCGGTTGGATATTTTGATCTCACCTATGTGAAACTGGTGAAATAACATATTTAAATGTACGATTTGTGAGTATGTAGGATTATGTGTCAAAGTGTGATAATTTGTTAATACAATGTATAAGTTGATCCAATCGTTAACATTCATCATTGCGAAAAAATATATATTAATCAGTTTGATAATTTGATTTCACTGTTGAAAAATATAGTTAGATTTTATCATTTTTAATAACGTGATGAAGGCGAGTAGGCTCTAATAGTGTACGTAAATATTTTTTTTATTTTTTTCTTCAATGTATTTCTTTATTTTGTCGTGGTATATTTATCTTATCGCTACATTTATTTCATGCAAAACCCTTGAGGATAAAATGCTTTGTATTCAATAACATTCATCAGCTTTGAAGTATGTCAACTTTGGTATTTTATTTTTATTGTCTATCCTACCACACGGTGTTTTCAGTTCGATTTTGTTACTTCATGTAATTATTACATATTCTCAGCTTATGTGAACGTACCAGATAAAAAAAGCTGATGCACGACATTACTGAACTATTAGTGATCAAACGAGTTCATGTTTTGGATGTCATGAAGCATCGGGTTTGGATAGAACCCTATTGATTGTCAGGGTTGAATGATAAACGGCTGATTTGTTATCAGTTTCTTTTGAAATTCGTTCTTATGAAAATGCATGTTTATACAGCTATCTAAATACGTGTCAACAGCAATGTGAAGTGATGCAGCATTGCCAATTCAAAATTTATTGATACTCTCAGTTTCCTCCATAACATTTATTCCCCCCCATAACATTAACATTAATTTCCCTGTAAATCTCCCTTTAAATCTGATACAAACTTACAGTGATACCCAGGCTACAAATAATGTTGGTATATCAACTACTTAACCATTTGTCGCTTGATTTATATGTTTGATTTTTTTAGGACGAAGTGACACTAATAAGTCTCCGGATAATCACAATAGTTGGCTGTAGTATCTCAGTGGTGGGGACTATATTGACCATGCTTACTTACCTAGGATTATGGAGGTATGCACTAAACACACGTGTCTACGTTATCTATAACCTTTTTGACATTATTATTTAAGAGGCAGTTATGTTCGTTCTGCAAATCCTGTTTAAATATCTATTTAAAGTGTTTATTTGACGAGTGTCCAGACACTTGCACTTCCGGAACGCATGACCTTATTGACATTGTACATGTTCAATTGACTCCGTGCAATGTCCCTTTGTGTGTTATCACTTTAATAAAATGCATTCGATATTCTCGAAAATCACCAATTAATTTTCAATTAATTTTAGTTGTGCATAACACGCATATGTACCTGTACAGGTTTGTGATGTTTTAAGCGATTTCCTTACAGAAATGTGAAGAACGATCAAGCACGCCTGCTTATGAATCTCTGTGCATCATTGACAGTAGCTTATGTTTTGTTTCTGACGGGGATAGATAAAACGGAAGACAACGTGAGTGGCAAATAGAAGTTTTCCTTACTGATTTTTTATTGATCTATCAGGATCAATAAAATGATCAGAAAGGAATTATAAATGGTCATATACTCTAGTAATAGCAAACAACTAAACGTATGGCTATAGTTACAAATATAATAAATATGTTCGTTTATAAACTCCAATAAAACATATTAATTCTATTTATACATTTAGTATCGTATTTTAATTCTTGATAATGTAACAAGACAGAGTCCCAGAAACATTGTAAAACTGTTAACACGGTTTTTCAATATCTTAATTGATAGGAGTTATGTCCCTTTCTGCCTTTCGTTATATTTTTTCAAATGTACTGCTACTTATGAAACAAGTGACACGTGTTCGGTTTATTGAGTAGTTGTTTGATTGAGATTTATCGCTTTGTATTACCTATTTTATAGGGGTTTTATTATTTTAATTGTTCATATAGGAAACATGAGTTAACTTCTAATTCAAAGTAATTACGTAGATTCAAGTTTTAATGAATTAATTTTAACTAAGATTTTGTGTTATACAATTTAAATCAACCACAGAAAATGGACTGCAGCTCTATACCGCCTGAAACTTTACATTATAGATCAAAAGGATTCGACAAAATGGAAATTAAAATTCAAGACAAAAGTGTCTAGATTTGCACGGTAGCAGAGTACTTAGAAATGGCCTTATCCTAAATTTAAAGGGCATGTCGCAGATAAACATGGATAGTGGATTAAGCCTACATAACACATCTTTATATATATATAAACTACATTTTGAAAATATTTAATTTAGGAAATGAAATTTCTTTCAAGAGGTATTTTCTTCAGATATTTGCTTGTAAAAGCCATGTTGGTTGATTTTTCGCAATTGTGCTGAATGCAAAAAAAGACTAGCTTTTGTTGTATAGACACAGATTTGTAAACTGAAGTCTCAAATAAAATTCAATTTCATTTCCTGACAAATTATGAAACCCACATAGTCCTCTTCATTATGTATATGCCAATCTTAGTATTCCCGTTTTTAATTTGATACTTGTTATATGACAGGGGTTATTCATTGTACAACAATATCACCCATGACCACTGTACGCTACTGATTTTGCTACCCAAGGTGCCACTGAACTATAAAGATTCGTTTTTATATTTAACAGATAGTGTGTACCACCATAGCAGCATTATTACACTACTTTTTCCTAGTGACGTTTTGTCTGATGCTGGCGGAGGGCATCATACTTCTGATGTCTGTAACGGTAGTATTTTACTCCAAGTCAAAACTCAAATGGCTACTTTTATTCGGATGGGGTGAGTATGTCTTTTACAATTCATATATATTGAGATTGAATTGTCAGGGCCATTATAATACAAAATCATTTTCGCTCTTAGTATTAGTTACTGTAACAGGGATACTTTTCTACTATGCCGGTGAAATGTGTGTTCGCTGAGCGTTAGTGTTGCCTTCAAGACTATGGACTGAATGAGGATCGGTCGGCATTGTTTTCATTTTTATCATGCATTCTATATACATGCATTGTATATGTGTATTATTTATTATTTTCGGAAGGAGCGTTTAATACATTTATTTTCACTCTAAATTTTGTAATTTCCTTGATCTAAAAATATGTATTTTCTTAAATATTTGATATCTAAGTGTCTGCGTCGTCAGTGCAAACAAACAAGATCAGTTTATGTCACAAAATTTATTGCTTCAAACGGTTTTCTCTTGTTATTAGAAGCGGGACGAGAAGCTTCAGACATAGGCTGATCAAACTGCGTTCATATCCCTGATACCACAATTTCTTTTAAACATGCTTATAAAGAACTTGAAATGGAAATGCTAATACATTTGATTAATATTATAATGTCCAATTATGTTTGAATGAATTAAAAATTCTTAAAAATGCCATTGTTTAAAAAACTTAACCTTGTAACCTTTATATAATAGAAATTCAAGACAAGAAAACTCATTTTATTTAATCTGTTATATTTATTTCTGCTTCCATTTTCATGTACATAAAATCTATATAAAGACTTAATGAAGTGAATCGAAATTCTAACGTATTTTAAAATTGTCGTAAGTAAGCGGATTCAGGAACTAGCAGACCATATATACAACTGAAAGCTATGTACAAGAACTTAAATGAAAATTCAAAAACGTTAATAATTGATTACCACTAAAATATGAGTGTACAACTAAAGCATGATTACTGATTTCATTTCAACTGATGAATGTTCAGGAAAAACATTTTTTCTTAGCTCAATTCAAAGAATTTTATGGAGGTTTTGAGCGTAATTGTCCCGATCATGAACTTTGCTTTATTTAAACATTCCTTGTTTAGAGATTAAGAGAAAAACAACAACAAAGCATAGAAGTAAGTATTATATTACCGATCCGTAGGTACTCCGGCCATTGTGGTAGGGACAACAATCGGTTTAACACACGAAAAGGAATACCATTCCCAACATCAGTGAGTAAGAATATTAAATACATACATGTGCGTTGTAGAACTGTTCACGAAAAATGAATAGATCAGTCAGTAAATCTAAATGGGCCCATGTCAATTCTATTCTGATGTGTATATATGATATCATCATTAATAAGCTATTTCGAAAATGTGTTCTGTAACTCTTTTCATATTTTCAAAGCAATAACGAGTGATTTGAACCAATATCATCAATTTATCAAGATTTATTAGTCATTAATAAATTTGTTTATTTCAGTTGTTGGCTAACGCTTTCTAATGGCGTTCTGTATTCATTTGTTGGTCCAGCAGTTGCCATTATTCTGGTAAGTGTTTTTTTGCAAACCGCTATAAGGTTGAATATGTTTTTATTTAATATAAAACAGTGAAAGGTGAATACAAATAAAATGGTTAGAATGGTACAGTCCGGTCTACCGTCGAAAAAACTGCTAACACACAAACTTTTTCTGTACTCTATGTGTCCATTGGACTATGAACTCATTAGGACATTTTCACAACAGAACAGGCCTTGGTTATAATTAGCACTTTTGGAGAAGAGAAGATTTTCACTCTCATTGGACAATCAGGTTACGCTTCATTTTGTCCTACTTTACTCTCAATTCTTACTACCTTATTGAGTTATATTAGAGTTCAAATCAATGTCCATGTTTGTTGCCCCAATGAAGAGTTTTTTTGCTGTCTTATTTTATTTGATATTTCTGAAAAAGTATTGGATTCAAGTTCATAACAATCAAGATAGAATAGCATTTTTCCTGTTTTTCGGTTTTTGAAAGTTCATGGTGTATCCATAGTTAGAGAAAAGTTATTCTCATTATATTTTTGCACTTTTACAGGTGAACGTTGCGGTTATCGGTCGTGTGCAAAAAGCTATATATTCGTCACATTTTATTGTAACGAAGACACAAAGACAGAAAATCATGTAAGTATACAAATGTAGACGTAAAAATGTTTTATTTGTTATATCATTCCGTGCAAACTGCGATAAAGTTTGCAGACCTACTGGTATTACTGCCACATATACCCCAGAAAAGCATATCTTGGTGCTTTCTTATGTTTATTTGGAATATTTTCGCTTTTATATGAAAAAATGCAATAAAGATTGATCATTTTTCCCTTTCAAATCAAATTTCCCATTTTTATCGGAATATAAAGGTCATTTATTAGAACACCAACAGACGAACAGCAGCCGTCACGCATTTTCCGTGCAAAATGCAGATCATATCTGATACATTTCTTTCAAATTTTTAGAAAATAAATAGAAAAAAAAATAAATCAAAAGAACGTTAATACGCAACATTCGTTGATTTAAGTTCCAGTGAACGTTTAAAATAATGTTAAATATCAAGAACTATTTTCAGAGCGCGTAGTTACGCAATAGTTGCAGTAGTGATCATTCTTTGAATTTATACACTGTAGACAGAAGTTGCAGTCATACATAAGGATATTGCCATGCCAAAAGGAATATTACAATGTACAATATACTTTGTGTATATATTGTATTAGGGACGTATTAAAACGATTGGTTTAATAATATTCTTTTTGAGTTGAGTAAAAAAGTATATGCATGCCACGTTGTACTGTTGAATAGGATTTAAGAGCAGAGTGTAATAAACCCGATGTTACATCATATATGACAGCAATGTTAAAATATCAAACTTATATAACCGTTGACTTTGGTCATTTGAACAACACTGTTGTTTATAAATGTCATTTTAGTTATGATCAATATTTTTATACGTGTTTTTTCTCGTTACTATGTGACATCAGTACCTTTTATTTAGTATGTCTGTTTTTTTCCTTTTGTTATGTTGTTAATTATTTCTGAGATCGGTTAATATATAATTGATACACAAATCTTCTAAAAACAGGACTGGCGTACGAAGCATATCAATACTACTTCCGGTTTTGGGGGTCACGTGGTTATTTGGAATACTAGCCGTGAATGCTGACCTTGTCGTATTCCAGTATGTGTTTGCAATAGCCAATTCATTACAGGTAATAGATATGTCACTAGATAAAATAGCACTTTAAACATTTTGAGTTAATGGATTAATAAACAGTACCATAAAAACAAATACAGTGAAACATCGATATAGTGCCTCTCGTAACATTGTCACTTCGTTTGCCGTCAATATAATTGAAGATATTTTTTCTCCATAATTCTTTGATACGTTTTCCTCAATATATCGTCAAACCCTTTTATTACACCAATATTTCCCCTTACAAAAGGTTGCACTGGAATTAATTTTACTGTATTTTTATCAGTTTCATTATTGAAACATTTTTTACATGGACCTTAGTAATATTCAATTTTATTATCCGATGAAGATTTATACGTGTTCGCCTGTGTTAACCTGTTAATATATAGGGATTTATGTATACAATCACGTATGTACAATGAATATTTACATGTGAGTAAAGCTTACCAGATTTCAGTGATTAAGACTTGGGCATAATTAAAGATAAAGAATTATCAAACATTTAAATATCTTTATCTAAACAAAGTCAGTTTTATAAATATTTCTTGAAAAAGGGGTATATTTGTTGAGCCATTTGTTATTTACGAGCTGTCTCTAAGAACGTCCATTAAACATGTTTGAATTCAATATTAACTGTTTTACAGGGCTTTTTCATATTCCTGAGCTATTGTGTATTTAGTGTTCCGGTGAGTATTTTTTGTATATGTATATTGTTTTTCTATTTACACATAAAGGAGGTGGCTTTTAGCATGTTTAATTATCTGACTTGGTGTGTTTCTGTAATGTAGTGGGTAACGATGATGAAATTACTAAGAATTTGTTATAATGGTGTTGTATATAGTTTTGTCTTAAAACAACTGTGACATTCCAGCGCGAGAGATATCCAAAATCGACTGTATCATCCAAAGGAAAACAACTCATCACAGATTATTCTGGACAGCCCCTTATATAACTGTATATTGCATAGACATTTAATTTCAAATAGTTTCTTTTTTTCCCATTTGAAATAATCGATATGTATTACTTGACGCTATAGGCCAGAGTAAAATTTCACCTTTTCATCGCGTTTTTATAAACATACTGGCTTCTTGCATATTTAATTGCACTCTAAAGCAATTTTTTCAAAGTTTAATTACGATTTATATTTATTCACTTTTATAAATATTTAACACAGATTCGCCGAGCGTTGGAGAGAAAGATTAAGTTGTTGACATCAGCAGCCTTTTCCTCAAAGGAAGATTACAAATTACAGGTAATATGTGCTAGCTGATTGGTTTCTAAAGACAATATTTGATCACAGATAAATAATTACTTTGACCTATAAAAAGGAACTATTTTTTTTGCGAAAATAATGCGCGTAAACAAATTTTATCGAGCAAAATCATCAAATAATGTTGCACTGAATGAAATGATTCTGAAAGAGTTTTCTCCTTTTCTTGAAATATATCACTCCTTTTATTTAAAGGTTATTAAGACGAAACCTACTAACTACACAGTAGCTAAATACGGTAAGTACAAGCACTTTGCTTTAAGTTCATAAACGGGCTCATTAAGTTACATTCTAAAGCAAGATGATTAATTATTCATTGTATAGTTACTGTTTTATTGATATTATTTACATAATTCTTACCAGTTATTCATTTAGGTTCATTTTGGATTAGTCGAACACCATTTCTAAGTATAACAATTCAGTCGATAGGTGATACAGTGAAAAAAAGTGTAAAAAAAATACCGTCTACAATGTATGACACGTAATGATAGATTAAATAAAATATATTATGAAATGAAACATACTTAGTATAACACTGTAAAACAGTCGAATATTTCATCATTTATCTAATTAGAAATATATTATCAATAATTTTACAGCGCTAACCAATGGCGTTCCAACACCCTTTAAAACGGCAACAAGCTATCAACAAGTACGTATACTGCCATTACACAATGAAATATCCTTAAACGTCATATAACAGCTTGACAACTTTAATGGAGTACGTATACTGCCATTACACAATGAAATATCCTTAAACGTCATATAACAGTATGGCAACTTTAATGGAGTCAACTGCTGATGACTGGCTAAAGGTAATACCTATTTAAAAAAAAAGATGCAATTCGATCGATCATTTGATCAAGACAGACAGACAGACAGGCACACAGACAGACAGGTTCGAAAGTAACATGACGAACGGATGGACAGACAGACAGACAGATAGACAGACAGCCAGACAGGTTTGAAAGTAAAATGAGTTAATGCTGTTCAACACTTTGCATCATACTTTAAACGCAATTTGATCTTAATTGCTATATACATGTATATTTCCGGGTCATATTCAATACTTGTTTCATTTGAATTTCAGGCAAGCCTGGTTAGACGTTTCAATTCATTTACGGCATTGCCTAATATTGGCTCAAGATGACATTGACGAATGTACTAGCATGAGCTGAACAAAACAACATCTTTGATATGAAAACATGAAGCAATCAAGGATATGGACAAAAATCCTTTAAATGACAGGAAAATGCAGAAAAAGTTTAAGACGGCATTAATTTCATTGAATTTATTTAAGACACAATCCGAGTTCAACTTAGCTAAAATGTCTCCATTGATGCGTTATTTAACCGATAGCAAATGTATTTTAAAAATTTAGTTATCTGTTTTTTTACACGTTTCTTTTGATGATTCCTCAATCACCTTTTAATCACAAATGTTTTGATAATAATTGACAGCAATATAGCGAGTTTATTCTGCAACATATTAATGTTATTACACTTTTTGTTTACAGAAATGGTTTTTAAGAAATATTATGTACCATTTACAATTTATTCATTTTAATATTTCAAAATTATGATAAAATTAAAAGATTTTTTACACAATTTTTATATGACATGGTTAAGAAATATCTTTATTCTACACAACATCATTCAATTAATGTATTTCTTATGTAAAGCAGCAAAAATCTATGAAATAACAAAGTATATCAGCATACATAAATATCTAACTAATAAATATGAAAAGTGCATATCTTCATTCGTTAAAAATATCTTATAATGGAAAACACTTTTGAAAAAGATACATCAAAAATATAAAAGAACATAAATGCTGAATGTATTTTCTTAAGAAATTTCTTCAGAGTAAACAATCGCACAGACACTGTATATCTGTCAACCGTTTATTTAGAAACAAAATTTTAATACAATATAATTGATAATATTAAATGACATTTTGTTAAAGTTATGATGCACGGATGATGCAAGATGGATTTATTCCAAAATGTTGCTGTAAAGTCCAGAGAACAAAAACATAGGAATCTTTTCAAAAACAAATAATCCACAAAAAAATCAATAAAAAGTTAAACATCTTCAATGCAGATGTTTATCGATATAAACAATATAGCAAAAGTATTTCACCTTGACCGACATTCGCCATCCCAATACACAATCCAGTCATCTTTAAACAAGTCATAGAAAGTCTTTTGATGGTAATAATAAAATCAGATTATTGATACAATTGTCTAAATGGTTGTGTTATATTTACCTTTCGAGCCCTTATTCATATACTACAACCACCATCACCACCACTACCAACACTACACCTACCACCACTACGACTATTTCTACATGTACTACTACTACTACCACTTACACCGTCGTCATTCCTACTACTAGTTCTACTTCTATAACTTTTTGTACTAATAATACTACAACTCCTACAACTACAACTACTACTACTACTACTACAACACCTACAACTACTACTACTACTATATTAGCACTACTAGCACGACTACTACCAATACTTCTACCACTACTACTACAACTACTACTACTACTACAACTACTACTACTACTATATTAGCACTACTACCAATACTTCTACCACTACTACTACAACTACTACTACCACTACTACTACTACTACCACTACTACTACAACTACTACTACTACTACTACTACTACTACTTCTAGTAATACTACTACTACCACTACTACCACCACTACTACTACTACTACTACCACCACCACTACTACTACTACTACCACTACTACTACTACTACTTCTACTACTACTACTACTTCTACTACTACTTATTCCTCTACTACTACTACTACTACTACTACCACTACTATTTCTACTACTACTACCAATACTACTTCTACTACTACTACTACTACTACCTCTACCACTACTACTATTACTACTACTACTGCTACTACTACCTCTACTACTACCACTACCACTACTACTACTACTACTACTACTACCACTACTACTGCTACTACTTCCACCACTACTACTTTTACTACTACTACCACTACCACTACTACCAATACTACTACCTTTACCACTACTACTACCTCCACCACTACTACTACTACCACTTCTTCCACTACTACTACTACTACTAATACTTCTACTACTAATACTACTACTACCTCTACCACTACTACTACTTCTACTACTACTACTACTACCTCTACCACTACTACTACTACCAATACTACTACTACTACTACTACTTCTACTACTACTACCACTACCACCACTACCACTACTACTACTACTACTACTACCTCTACCACTACCACTACTACCAATACTACTACCTTTACCACTACTACTACCTCTACCACTACTACTACTACCACTTCTTCCACTACTACTACTACTACTAATACTTCTACTACTAATACTACTACTACCTC
>JAULCA010237367.1:130-13623 GCA_032360845.1 Crassadoma gigantea
TACACATATCATACAATGATATAACAGAAACTATTACACATATCATACAATGATATAACAGAAACTATTACACATATCATACAATGATATAACAGAAACTATTACACATATTATACAATGATATAACAGAAACTATTACACATATCATATGATATAACAGAAACTATTACACATATCATACAATGATACAACAGAAACTATTACACACTGCATACAATGAAACTTTGATTCATAACAAGACTTCAATAATATCATATGGTAAAAGCAGTTTTGACTCACCAACTTAGGCAATTTTATTTTCGTGATCTTGGCAGGTCTAGAGAAGGTTGCTCTGGTGTGTCACTTTCTCTTCTTCTCTTCTTCAAAGATGTAGAGCTAGAGGGAGGTTTGAAATCATCAATTTCGTCTTGAAGGGTTGCCGTGGAATCTAAAGTTACAATAAATAAATAAATCAATATTGCATTCCCCTCTTTTTACAAAACAAGAGAAAGATAGTAAATGTTTTATGAGACAATGACAAGTTAAGTATGTACTAGCTGTCTCATATTTCATCTATATTGTCCTTCTATATTTAGGATCAAATAGTTTTTTTCTGTCATGGTCAATTTTACGTTGTCTTTTGCGGTATATTTACATTTGCATAGCATTGTCACTATATAGCCTCTTTGAAAGCTGTGTCATTGATGGGACTTTAATTACTATGCAGCACGAGACATAATTCTTAGCGTATTAATACAACACCAACCGGAACTACAATAGCCAATGTAAATAAACATGACAGCTGCTGAAATATCGCTGGGCATTGTGTGACTTGACATGGACTTGACAATGTAACTGTAAATGTGCAAAAGAATAAAAATATAAAAAAAAAACTTTTATTACAGTGAAAATAATTTAAATGTCTGCAATATTGTACAAACTGCACACCGGTTAATGGAAACAACTTGAACACTCATGCAATTTATCAGAAATATCGTCTGTTACACTGCACTGATCAACAGGGATTCGTTACAAATGTCTAAAATACATATATACTCTAGACCTACTGATATGAGTCACAGCACACCATGCACAATGCATAATGTACAGTTATATACATGTAATTCAGACATTTGTAACGATAAACGAACCCCTGTGCTCCGTCGCAAGATAACCAACTTCGGACGCTATAAGTATCACGCGTCTCGTAGCCAAGGTTTTCTAAGTTTCTGACGACATGTCAAATAAGGAGGCTGCTGTGTGGACTGTTGATAAGGCGGGAATTTTTAATTTTGATAATAAATTGTAACTGTTTTTGTCCAATCATCGTTAGTACGTTTCCTTCTTGTTTAAAGTTGCTCAAATTTCGAATAACTGAAATTCTGTAATTCTATAAAATGCATCGCAAAATGTGTTTAAAATTGATTTCATCGGTAGGGGAAATATTAACAAATGTTTAATGACTTTACCAATGATAATATAGTTTAAATCAATGTAAATATTTGTCTTTAACCCTTAAGGGTGTCTGGCATAATTAGATCATTTTAACCCATTCATCCCTGAAGACACATTTTAACACTCCTAATTCAAAGGTTGTAATAGTTCAATATGAAATTCAGGGGTGAAAAGTTTGAAGTTTGCCAAGGGAGATAAGTCTGACATGTACTCATACCCATCTTGACAAAGCTATTTCACAACCTCAACATAATTTCGAGTTTCAGCCGGTTCTCATTCATGTTCACAATGACCCTGACCTAAAAATAAGCCTGTAAACGTGCTGATTACTTTTAGGAATCAATACCCTTTCTAAATTTAGTCCCTGAGAATGTTTGTTTGAATATTTTAAGTGTTGTTTTGTCCTAAAGTCATCCGATGACCTTCCAGAACAATCGTAGACGTGACAGAATGTTGATTTATCAGCATAACAAGTGTTAACCGGCTTCAGCTGGTGTCAGCGAGCTGCCGGCAGTAGGTACACCATGGCGCCACATCAAATGAAAAAAGGGATAGTAAGAAAAAGTTAGAAACAAAATACTACAAAGCAAAATTTAAGTACACAAGTTTAAATAACCAAGAAATAAACGTTTTTACTAGGTGAATATTTCTTCAATCTGGTTTAGGGATACCAAATCGAATCTTATCTGCGTCTGTTTGAATTCTTCTTTGATTATTTTTAGTTATTTCTGTGGTAAAATCTTTTCTCCAGATAACACGAGATTTACTTGACAAGAGGTGAAATAGGGTAATCGTTCCTGACAAGTGATATCCGACCTGTACAGCTGGGAGGCCAGAACTATGTCTGTCTGTAACGTAAACATGCTAGACGTGTTTACACAAACGGTGTCGGTAAACGTAACGCGTTACGTGTGAATGTGCCGTACTGGTCTACGGAGAGCAAACAGGGTCAATGTTGTATGTGATTTATTGATATTGTTTTCTTAAATTCTAAATATCAAGACTAATTTTCAAATTTAAAAGCTGGGATTATGGCCTATGGGAAATTTCATTGCAGGTTTTTTTTATTCAATGCTTTTTTTCTCACACTTTTTGTAGTCAAAGTAATTTAACTATTTTTTTTTTGTAACTTTTAACTTGCAGCGGGAATATAAATATTAAATGTTACTGATTTTAAATTCTTAAGCTTGAACCATGGCATATAGGAAATTCAATTGTAAACTTTTCAATCATTTTCAATCATACTTGTTTTTTAGTGATTTAAGTAAATTTGCATTTTTGTAACCTTAAAGTAGTCAGGCAAGAATTACATGTTACTGGTCTGCAGACATGTTTTGAACGTTATTTAACAAACAAAACAAAATCAAGTTTGGATGGGAAATCGAATAACCATGGTTGAAAAATATATTATATGATAATGCAGATGTTAATTAGGGTTCAATTCTTCATCCCCTTATATTTTTAAGATTTATGAAGATTGTAATGTAATGTAATATTTTGTATCAAATTATCCATCTCTCTATCGTAAGTCGTTAACATTGCAGGAAAATATATCAAATCAGTCTTCACTATCATGCGATAATCGACGAAAAATGTTAAAGTTTCCCTTATTATAAAAAAAACCCTTTAATGCACAGTATTCTTTGATAAGTCGTAAAGATTTCAAGTATTCGACACTATAGACGTTATATGTGACAACATATTTACAGAAGTCAGCTACCATAAAAATCTGAGGTTTTGAAAATTGGATATTACACTCGATGATAGTTTATTATTTCGTTCAACCATTCGAATTTTCAATGAATATGCTGACAGTGCATTGTAAATAATAAATGCAACATAATACCTAAGAGATAAGACGGTTATGGGTAAAGGTAACTAAAAGTACAGCTTAAGCTGATGTTTTAAGAATATCAATCATAAAAAGATTTCCCAAGCATCACGTTTTTGATCTAACAACGTTTTAAAAAAAAATTGCAAGCCTTATAGGACACCAGATCGTGCGTTAATGAAGCGATATCGAAAAGAATCTTTCCTTTATTTGGCAGTTAAAATGACGATTAATTCTAAATTTAGCTCGTGTCGGCCAGGTTGATGACAACCTTATGCTAAATAATTAATACACAGATCCGTCACACATACACCATCACGCGAGACAAATGTCACTGATAAATCAGGTAGATCATTTTATTCAAAACACTAATGTGAAACAATATAAGTATATTCCTTTATTATTTTAGTATTGAAATATCTGTGTCCCCAGTGCGAACGGAAGAGTGTTACGTCATAAGATGTTTGCTTTAAATGGTTACGGCCCTGCACCAATTGCATTCATAGCTCTATTAACGCCATTTGGTTCGGCCATTGCTTATATAGCATAACTTGCAGTGGAAATGTAAATACATTTTATGACTCTGTCGAGCGATCGTTGTTGTTGTGTTCACATGACGATTCGGGCCGCGCAGGAATTGGTGAATTTGCTTAAATTATACAATTTCAGTATGTCTCTAGCTCTGTATCGAAACGAATCCTTATTTATTTCAAATAGTTTGACATTGATCGATTTAATTGATTCTGGGTATTAGAAAAGCTAACCATTTGTAGTATCTTTATGCTTCCATTAGGGAACTACATCGTGGAAGGATTTCTGGCGTGGAGGAGCAAAGTGTATATTATTCAGTATTAAGATATTCTATCGCTTCAAATATTACACTAAAAGATAAAGCACAAGTTATATAAATTAAAAAATTCTTCCCCCGAATAGCTACACAATAATATCGTACTGTTTTTCGATAAATGAAAGTTATATAAAATATAATACATTCTTTAAGTAGATTAATTAACTTTCGGTACAAAAGTTAAGGTGTTCATTATTGATGTGAAAATGCAAATACCAGAGAAAAATATTATTTATACAAGTTATATTAATTAAACCCGAATTCTTTCATCGTGCTCTGTCTGTTATGACTATTAACGACGAAAGATCAAAAGACGTATCACTTTTCGTGTGTGCACCCTTCTCTTTGGGCCGATCCATACCACACTTCTGATGGATATTTCCTATTTCTTTCAGCCAGAGACAAAAAAAAATATAAATCAAAGCCTTGCAAGAATATAAATTTCTATGTTTAACCGTTATATTAACACATTTTGATATTTGTAGAATCAGCATCTTATTGTAAAATGGAGAAATATACCATAATATAATATAATATAATGTTCCTCTTGCCTTTCCATAGTTGTTCATACTGTCTATGATAGTCACCTTGACTGCAATTGGTTCCTTAGCAACGGAGCATTGGCGAGCGGACGATAAGTGAATTAACACATTCCGTACTGTCGACTATCCGCGGAGAAAGTTGGCTTTAATATCCCACAAGCTTTCATGACGTAAACCAGGGCATATCTAACGTAAAGAGTTGGGAAACACTGACGCTCATTGGTACTTCCGGTTTCAATATATGCCATCTTTTGTATTTGTTATTTGACACATAGTCAGAGTTTTCGCGCAGCACGTTGATATAGTTTTGTATACACGTGATGTGAATGCTTACTTGCATACATGTAATATACGTAAATATACATTTATATTCCTTCTCACTTGACAATTCTCTCCAATTTCTCATTTAATCATTTTATCACTATGATCTTAATGTATAGTCGTAACAGTTTTCTTAAGACATATGCAGAGACAAATATAGTACCTACATAAAAGTAACGAAAAGTCAATGATTTATTTATATCTATATATTTTTTTTAATGTTACAAAGATATTATTTATTTTATTATTATTAAGTCATTTGTATTGTGTTCTATACAAATCTGTCATACAGGAAGACAGAAATTACGTCCCTGTCGTGGTCAAAGGCGTTCTTGAATTACGTCGACAAAAAAGGTAGGTATTTTACACAACAAGATAGCATAAGCACAAAGAACGGGTGCCTTTATAGCTTGGTCACTATAAATGTCATTTCTACCAAACCATTAAATGGTTTTTTTTTTGTAAATCTTACTGGCTGATAAAAATGTGTTGTCACACTCTTGCGTGCCGTTCATATACTACTCCATTGCGATAAACATGTTTCTCGACTAGATGTTGATAAACACAATTCTCGATAATTGATGATGACAGGGTGTTGTTTCTCGTGTGTCCTCAATGGAATTCGGTCAACTCTCTACCACTCGAGCTTTTCCGGCTTTTGTCGTGATTGCCGAACAAGCCCGAGTGTTCAATGAAATAGAACAAGTTACTCGGGTCTTTTCCATCAAGCACAGTCAGATGGTCTTCGTCAATTTCCGGTATATTTCGTTAAGTTTTGGTTGACTCTAACACCCATCGAAGAAGAAACTATATCCCGAATACACAGAGATTATATAAAAGTCAGTAGCGAACATTGTATCTTCATAAGAAATACTTCAAGATCAGTGTGCTATTGAAATCGTTACCGTTATCAAATGAATATTGACGAGTTGGGCTATAACGTCACAAACAAGGTAAGTGTGTTTTCGATGTTTTTAAACACATATCACTTGATAATTTTTTTATAGATCAATAACTTAAAGAGCGAAATGATGAATGCTCTCATAGGAATTATTCCGAAAAGTATCGAAATTCAATAACTAGTACCTAGAGGATAGAAGGTCATATTTGTTTAGCAATATTTCCAACACATAAAAACACTAAGAATTTTGACAGAAAGATGTATAGAAGTCAGACGTTTATCTATCAAATGTCTAAAGCCTTGAGTCAGGGCCAGAGGAAACTCGGGCTAAGATGTCAGACGTTTATCTATCAGTTGTCTAAAGTCTTTAGCCAGGGCCAGAGGTAACTATGTCGGTCACAATAAAAGTAAGACATTCAGGTGGAAGATTATGTCATATCACAAAATGCTACCCTTTTTTCAAACATTGCGTAAAATGGAATTGTATTGTACTTATTGTTCAAGTTGTACGTCTGAACGACAACTTTTGAACTCGACGGTTTGCATATGATACATCGTATACTTCCGGCGACTGGTGCAAATCTTCGTTAAATTCATGACAAGCTGACTGATTATTTTTTTAATTTGGAAAATTATACATTTATGTATTCAAAATATCTTAAAATTTGCTAATATATTTATGGCTATTATTTGTATTCGGTACAGTTATTGAACCTTTTAATATGTCATTTATATGTTATACATTTTACAATCAAAAGCAAAATATATCAGATAAAATATTTACGTTCAATTGTCAGAAAGCTAATCACACTTTACACAAATTTGTGTCTGCAGTATTTGAAGTGATCTTGGAGATCTACAGATGATAGGGGTAACTGAACGAGACTTTTGGTAACGTCATCATACAGATGGCAGAGACAGGCTACACTAACTGATCCCAGCATTAAACGAACATTGTGTTCCCGTGACATGCTTCTATCAGGTCCCAATCAACACTTCCATTTTGGGACGTTAACAGCTGTCCAAATATTTACCTTAAAGTCTGGTGAAGTCATACGATTGACAACAGACATTAACGTGCTAGTATCCGTATTCATGTGTGGTATTACGTCCACAAAACGGGGTTTGAGGTTCGGTGGTTGATCAGACTTCTCAAGGCGAAAATATTACATGCATATTCATAAATAGAGGCACTATATGTGTTTTAAACAAATATAAGCAATAAATGTATGACGATTGTCTTACATGTAACTACAATATCTTAAACATAGCACTGAAGCACGGGATGTGATGAACTTTGACAAGTTGAAAGAGACGTTAAGTGGCTAGAATCAACATCTGTCGCCTGCATCGGAAGGTTAGGTAAATGAAATTTTCACTGAGTACAAATACAAAATATACCTCTATCTCTCTCTCTCTTTCTCTCTCTCTCTCTCTCTCTCAAATTCTCAAATACAATTTTATATCATATGTATTGTAAATAACTGTAAATGCCATCTTAACTGTGTAATTTAAATGTTTTATTACTTGGGAACGGGCTTTATATAAGTTGTATAACTTGTGCCCAATTCCATTGCACCTTATGGCAATAAAATATGTTTAAATCAAAATCTTACACATTAGAAAATGAATCCTGGTCTGAAGGGGCCGCGGTGGCCAAGTGTTTAAGGTGTCTGACATTCTGCTACCACAAGCCCTCCACCACTGGTCGCGGGTTCGAGGCCTGCATGGGGCAGTCGCCAGGTACTGGCCGTTGGTCGGTGGTTTTTCTCCGGGCACTCCGGCTTTCCTCCACCTCAAAAACCTGGCACGTCCTTAAAGGACCGCAGCTGTTAATAGGACGTAAAACACAAACAAACCAAATCGAAGGTCTGAATATCTCAATTAGCTAAGACTGCAATGTGAAACGAGAAGACGTTTATCTTATTAGAATCACAAGAATGTTTTAAATACTTCTCAATACGTTTTAATGATATTAAAATGCCTTATCTGATAAAAGTGAAAGTATTACGAAAAAGTAATCAGTAAAGTGTGGGCTTCAGGGATACATTTTTTTCTGGTTCCCAGGACCAGGTCTAATTCCCGATACGAAGCCGGGGGAAACAAGTCTGATTGAGGGGAACCAGGACCTTGTTTATCCCGAAATTCAATAATCAAACTGCTTTTATGTACCGATAGAAATAGCAGGGGGGGAAAAGCAATGCTGTAACCACAACAACCTCACTTTTAAACATCATCGGATAGGTTGTCTCCGAATCGATAGCAACTTGGTGTGGTCATGTAAGTATAAGCTCTGAAAATAATTCCGTTAGGAAGTTACGGAATTGCTAGGGGCGTTAGTCTGCATAACCTGAAACAGCAGAGGGATTTTGTCTGTAGAAGTGTGTTTTAGCAATCAGACTAACACACAGCTTATAAAAATATATCTCCCTAGACAGTGTAGTCAGGGTAAAATCGGGAACACAGTCAACTTACACGAATCAGCTGATAAAGAGTGGATAGAGTAGAGACATATATATATATATATTTAATTAATGATCCTAAATTCCACCCTTTATAAGGCCTATAGTATAGATACTCTGTTAGCTGTGTATGTACAATAAATGTTTCTACAGACCGAGCCTATATAAACAAAGTCTCTATGGCTAAAGGTGACCAGGAGAAGAAAAGTAGTATCGAATTTCTATGTGACGTTTCGATGACTATAGTACGATACATACACGACTGTCACTTTCATCAGACAAATAACCAGTGAAGCGTATTTATCTGATGGAGGTGACAGTGTACATACTGTACTAGCAACCGAAACGTCACATAGAAATTTATATTGGTTGTGTATGAAGAACTTCTCATAATCCATACTTACTAACCTGAAGAGAATGTTTAAAAATAGTATCCAACGATCATCATTGAGAGCACTAGTTGCTGACGCTCCATGTAATTAAGTCTTTGTATGATAAGTGAGGACCTGTGTGTATGAAGGTTGACTTTACATAAAGTCATTATGATCCCGGCCAATGTTTTTCAATTGGAAAGAGGACTAAAATCGTATCAAAGAAGTTCTGAGCTTACCATGAATCAAGTTAAATTCAAAACACGATAAAAGAGAAAACGCGATGGAATAAAAAATGTTACAATTACATAGCTAAAAAGGTTTTTATCGAAAAATATGATAATTTTTTAAGGACAGCAAATCAAAATGTACCGACTGGCTGACCATAAAGTACAACGGAAATACTAAAGCAACAATCGGGATTCGCCGGCATTTCGTCGTTTACGGAAATTGCCGACGGTTCCCGATTTCTCCCGAAGTATTTTCTCGTTAACAGAAAGTTATTCAGTATGGAATCAAATTTCACTTTTAATGTTCTATATCATTGTTATTTTCAGAACATTTTATTGAGTAAACACTTAGACTAAATGACAGGCGAGTCTGTATAAAACGCTTCCTGAATTAAACATTACGTATAAAACAACAGCCATGTTTTTATTTTTTGCCGACCTTCTTACAGTCATTGTAACTTTTATTGGAAAGCGCGCGTGAAATGTCATCCCCAATGTTGGCTGACATTACGACGTTTTTATACCACACTGCCATATACGTGTTATTTGTTATTCAACTCGATGCATTTATTGTGCCGTCAGCAAGCGCACGTTTAACCTTTGGTATTCACTAGCCCAGTGGCATCAGTGTTAAAACCTACTGCAAAGTTCAAACAGTTAATGTTTGTCAACAAGTGGAAATTTCCATGAAAACATTTCCGTTTTATGGTTGCATAAGTAATGTCATGAGAAAATGACATCGGTAGAACATTTGCATTTCAGTATAGGTTCTGTCAGATGGCAATTACTTGGGAATTATTATTTTTCACGTGGATTGGTTTTTAATTAATTCTACTGGTTAAAATTGGTTCTGCAAAATGATAATGGTTTCTCATTCATTTAACCACTTAGACAATTGCGCCATTATGTATTGAGAACAATGACATTTGAAAGGAACTTTTTCAACAAGAACAAGTTTCTTAAGAAGTGAAAATTGTAAGCATTGCTGTAGGGTGTTTTTACCATTTCTGATAAGCTGTTTCCTGTTGATCATTGGCCTGATCGACAGACGCATCTCTCATTACCAGTCTCTGTTACAAATACATGTACCAGAGTTTGTACGTGTGTGCCTTATAATGACTTCTCAACAACAGATACGATATGAAAATGATGTCAACAGATGTTGAAAGTTGAAGAACATTTTTGTTGAGTAAAATGGTAAAACCTTGGTTTCTAGACACGATATCGTAGCAATTTACCTGGTCACATTATTTTGACATCCAGTTTACCAGATGACCACTGATTTAATGAGAACAGCATATCATATTGCTTCCTTCATCGTCCAAATTTCATAGGCAGAGGTTTACTGTAAAAAAATAATTCCTTTTTACTGCTGTAAATCACAGGCAAATGTGACACAGAAACCTACACTTTTTTAATGAATTATTGATATAATTACCCACTGTTATCATTATACCTTCAGAATTGACCTAAAATGAACATACTTTTAAAGGCGAATATTCTCTTTCAAATGTATAAACAGTATAAAGTATATATTCTCTATTTAAATAGTTACATTCTCTTAAGCCATGCAGAATATTCTTTGTCATTCGCATGCGTTGGCTATACGTGTTCAGGAATAGGGACCTGATAACAAATTCCAGAATGCGTTCATTTTGAACCTATCCTAACGTATAACGAGTGATGACACGAGCCGTTCGAGGGCCACCCACATGGTACAGTATAATGGTCCGTCCGAACATTGCCACCAATCTACCATTCTCGATACCAAAACCATATTTTTACTGGTAAACAAAACAGTTCTTGGCATTTTTGGAAAGATTGAACTGAACATTTTACATCAATATTATTACATATTTCACTATTTTTTGTGTTCTTTTATGTTCTGGACATGTTATTAATATGGTTTGCAAGATTCGTAAAATATAATAGAAAGTTGATACGAATCCTACAAACCAGATTAATATACAGTCATTAATATAAACCCTCATTACAGTGAGCGTTTGTGAACATGCTCTTGCGAACATGGTTTGGTTTGGTTTGGTTTAGTATTGTTTGACAATGTTAGCTAACAAAGTCTCTAAATACGTCGTACACTGCTTATCATACTATTCAAATATATGTAACGAGTCATGGTATCGATTATCAGGTCCCTGTGTTCTAGTTAATTGTGAACTAATTGGTTCTCATGTCCCTGTGCGTTCCATGTCTCCTGTGAGCGACAGTGTCATTAGTTTTTATATCCCTATGTGTTAAATGTCTGTTGTGAGATAATTAGTTCTCAGGTCCATGTGCGTTCTATGTCTCCTGTGAGCTAATTTGTGATCAGATCCCTGTTGTTGGTAAGCTAATTGGTTATCGGGTCCCTGTTCGTTCTGGGTCTTTCCTTAGCTACACTTCAACATCATACATCCACTAATAAGATAAGGGTTGAAACATACGGCATGGTGTGATATTTTGTTACGTATTCTGGACATGAACTCCATTAAAATATATACGGTTGCTAAAATTGTACATGTAAACAAGGTGACGTGTGCTCCCGCATAAACACGTGTGAAGCTTATTGCATGTATTATACGTCAACAAATTGAACACAGTAAATAGAGTAAATAACAACAAGATAAGAAAAAATGGCAAGCAAATTGTCATATTTCGTGATTTGTAATATTAAGTGACGTCATTAGATTTATTTTGTAGTGTTATGTAAGAAATTAGTGACGGGAAACGGTTTTGTAATTTAACTTATATATTTAAATTTAGGAACAATAGGACCTGGAAAACATAAAACTGTAAATTTCATTCAGTGTTGTGACAAATATCACTGTGCCCAAAATCGGACATTGTCCAAAACGGGTCACTTATGGAAAACGGACCAAGAACCTGGTATGTAATGTAAAGAATGATACTTTTATGAAAATGTAACTGTGTATAATCTTTATCGGCTACTGATTTTATATCGTTGCATTGACAATTTAAAAGTAAGAATAATTATCAAAGCAATTTTTTCCAGTTTACGTGCCTCGCGACGCTGTTTATTCGGAAATCACTTTCAAAATTCTTTTTTAACAAAACTTATCCTACTTTGTAAAGGAAATTGTATCAGAACTGTTTGTATACGTTTCTGCCGATATTGATCGTTTATCGCCAAATATTAGCCAAAATACCGAAGTGTCCCTTTCAGGGTACAGTAAGTTCATTGCTTTAGTTTGTTTGTGATTTACGTCCTATTAACAGCTAAGGTCATTTAAGGACGTGCCAAGTTTTGATGGTAGAAGAAAGCCTGAGTTCCCGGAGAAAAACCACCGACCTACGACCAGTACCTGGCGACTACCACATGTAGACCTTGAACCCGCGACCCAGTGGCGGAGGGCTAGTGATAGCAGAATGCCAGGAGCCTTTTACACCACTTGGCCACTGCGGCCTATAGGTTCAATAACCTACGTAATCCTGATATTATTTCGCGTTCCCGACATTATCTGGTGTTGTCCTGAATTGTAACTTGAACAGATGCAATCAGGGTTTATCAGAGCGAAAGGAGCTTGTCCTTGACCCCTGAGTTCGTTAAGTCATCATTTGAAACATCAGTGCAGGCGGTAGTGTGTTTGTGTTCCGTATCATTATGTGCAAGATGCTGGAGATATATAAAAATATTTATTCTCTTTGATCAATGTTTAATGATTATCGTATTGGAAAGTCTTTCCTGGCATGGCTAAAGCATTGACACGTCAAAAACATACCATTCGGAGCTCTACTAAAAATTTAAGAAATAAATAAATAAATAAAAATCAGCAACAATGGTGAGGTGAG
This sequence comes from Crassadoma gigantea, assembly GCA_032360845.1. Taxonomy (NCBI): domain Eukaryota; kingdom Metazoa; phylum Mollusca; class Bivalvia; order Pectinida; family Pectinidae; genus Crassadoma; species Crassadoma gigantea. The sequence continues at coordinate 12,877 of JAULCA010237367.1, forward strand.
ATATTGCAAATGAAACGAGGCCAGGCGATACGAACCCAACAGCTTCTGATTCTGGAACTCTAGACAACGAAGCTATCTTGTCAACGGTAGCTCACTTGCCCAGTCGAACTCAGTCAGATTTTTTCAAAAACAAAATAAGGGGTGGTTACTGTGTATAAGATAATAACAGTGTAATGGGACAGTCATCCTTAATGGGAGATTTACGGCCCGTATAATTCTGTCGCTTTTGTCTACAGTGGGACATAAAAGTGTCAAATAAGTCAATCTATCATGATGTATGGTCTAAATCATTTCGATAACGTGACAAATGGGAGGCAGTTATAAGTGCAACATCAGACATAAAAGGCTACTCGTTTTCACCAAAGTAGAGTATGCTGTATGATAATGCACAGAACTTGTACTACGACCTTTGTAACGTATGATTGTGATACTGTACGTAATCACTCCAAGTGTGACCGCAGTGCAGTTCTGTTTGATGGTGATTTTTTTTAGGGGGGGGGGGGGGGGGGGTGGGGGGGTGGGTGGGGGGGGGTGGGGGGGGGGGGGGGGGTGGTGGGGGGGGTGTAGGTTGTGGTGTGGGTGGTGGTGGTGGTGTGGGTGGTGGTGGTGATGGTGGTTGTGTGGGTTGGGGTGGTGGTGGTGGTTGTGGTGGTGGTGGGGGTGGTGGTGGTGGGGGTGGTGGTGGTGGGGGTGGTGGTGGGGGTGGTGGTGGTGGTGTGGGTGGTTGGGGTGGTGTGGGTTGTGGTG
>JAULCA010237478.1:0-13623 GCA_032360845.1 Crassadoma gigantea
TTACCGGAACTAACAGACGAATCTCTGTTACGGTAAGCTGAGGGTCGCTTGGGTACTATGAAGGCCTTGTCCTGAGACAGTAAGTATATTACAGCCTTGACAGTAAGTATATTACAGCCTTCACAGTAATTATATTACAGCCTTGACAGTAAGTTTATTACAGCCTTGACAGTAAGTATATTACAGCCTTCACAGTAAGTATACTACAGCCTCGACAGTAAGTATATTACAGCCTTGACAGTAAGTATATTACAGGTGAGCTAATTATAAACAGCTTTAACTCTACCTGATGATTTTTTCAGGGAGATAACTTTACATACATGTTCCAAAGTAACACTAGGAAATCCATTTAGATTGCTGTCCAGTTTGTGCTGCACTTTATGTAAAAAAACAGTGAACTTATGATATATGTATGCCTTAACATTTCCTTACGATAATTTCTTTTTTTTTCAAGAATGTATTTCACCTTCACATTTTCCTGTTAGGACAAAAATAGTAATTCTGTGTCCAGTGTTTATTGTCCCTATCAGTTCATTATTATATTTTTATTACATACTAATCAAACCTTCACAGAGGATTATCCACAAATTCTTAGCATTTCTAAACATTACAGTTAGAATATTTATTTTTTGTTAAAATGCATTAAAAAAGGATATATATGTAGCATATATAGATATGATTGTGTTATTATGTTTTGTTAATCCTGACTGTTAGTCATTATACCTCCACAGAGGTACATTTTACCTTGGCCCTTATTCCTGCGAACTGTATGTATAAAAACTGAGAGTTGCTTTGAGCTCATACTATATCTGAAACTATTTTCTATAATCATTCCAACACTTAAATTTCAATTCTCTTTCACAAGTAATATTTATGAAAGAGCAGAAACTTTCTGATACTGGAAAATTAGCCATAATGATTTATATTTTACAGTGAAATCAAGAGAGAAAAGTCCCTTTTAAAACAGAACACTATACTATTCCAGTTAATTCCTGTATGTATTAAAATCACTGAATTCTACGATCTGATTATGAAAATATAAAGCTGTTTTGAAGAAACAGTATTTACTGAAGTACATATATATATGCTACAGACTAGGTAACAGAGACACTGTTAGTCTACAGAAGGCACAGGTTCAACACCAGGATCAAACAAGCTCCAATAGTCTTCTTAATGTGATATGGAATTTTCACCAAAGATTGCTTTTAAAAATTCAATTCAAAACATAAAATTGTCCCCATTTTATTTACCTATTCAATACGAAACAAGGCACATTAATTCTTACATTTGTACAAATGGAGAAGGGTTCTTTTATACTACATGTATCAATTTTCTGCAAACAAAATATTCAGGAAATTCCCAGGATTTCCCCAGAAAGTGCCCGATTTCCCCAGAAAGTGCCCGATTTCCCCTAATAGAGTGCCTTATTTCCCCCAAAAAGTGACTGATTTCTCCACAGGCTGTGTATACTAAGCTACAAGTATTAGTAGTTACACCGAGTTCTAGTTTCCTGTTTCAGTGTTTATAGAAGGAAACTTTGTAAATACATTTGTATAGTCCTGGATAATAATGTAAGTTAGTCTAACTGATCCTTGCTTGTTTCTTTATTGTTTTTTTTTTTTATCAAATCCAATCCTCCAATGATATACATTGGATAAACATGTTTACAAAAATTACTCATCTTTGTTTTTGTTTTTTTAATTCAAATTCAAAATAGAGTTTCAAATATTTTCTTCTTAAAGTAAACTACCAAAATGTTCTTTTTGGTGTTCCACTGTCAGAATTAAATGATTCCTAGAAATATCGATGAAGTTTAGCCAAATTTTTTAGTCTTCTATTTTTTTAACAAAATTAACAATATTACTTCACTTTAAAGCCTATGGCCTCCAATCCTAAAATTATTTTGTATAACCAGTACCTATAACATTGCACACTTAAGTCGTTAATTTTCTTCAATACAAAACAAGGACTTCAATCACATACATTATTATTTACATGCAACCATTTAAGCCATGAATGGGAAACTTTGTAAAGTGGTATTCCCAATAAAACAACATAAATATATTGAAGATCTTTTCTTATGAAAATATATCTAATGACTTTTTAAAATTTGTTTTTAATTTCTTCTTACAGTTCATTTATAAAACTGTACATGAATCATTTACATGTACAATTATTACAAAGTTTCCCCTGCAGTACCCCCTAACCTTATTGCCAGACACACGAACATGCATTTCAGGAGCACATGCTATTACCTTTTCTTTATGCTTCAAAAGTACAAAATCAAAAAAATATGCTTTGTGTTATTATTGTGTTATTCAAAATATCATCAACTAATTATAAGATCACATGCAATATTCCTATCAATATTTCTAAAAACACTTCTGATGAAATTCACATATATCAATAACTGGTATTAGTTTTTTAAAATACTTAAAAGATATATATTTCTCATAGAACATTTATTCTATCCTTTCAAAATAATTTTTTCCATCAGATCCATAAGTATTGAATTTACCCTGTTTTTATGATGTAAATGACCTTGCCATTTTTAAGATCAATCTTTATCTTAAACTGTCTTTATGCCTTATTCTGGCAAAACAGATAAATAGCCATTTAAAAACAAAAATATTTATTTCAATATAAATGTTTTATTTTGGTTATTTATTTCTTTTTCACAAAATATATTTAAATTGTTTTTTTCTCTTGTACAGTATTTTGTTCTTATTTAAGAAAAAAAAAGTATTTTATTAGGGACATATGTATATTTTACCCTTTACAGAGGTGTGAATTATTTATTAGGTAAAATAATTTTTTAAGATATCACTTTTTTTTATAGAAAAGTGTGGTTCCTTGCCTTACTTTTAATAAAAAAAGGGCATTTAATATTTTCTCAATAATTTTATTCATGATTCTGTTTAAAAAAAAATATAACACTTCATATGCATATCAGCTTGTATATAATGCTATAAATAAAAAATGTATGGTAATATATATTTATTCAAGAAATAAAAATCATTCAAAATATCAATCAATATGTTTTTGATAATTGAACAATATCATTAAAAATAAAAATGTTAATATTGTACTTAAAAAAAATTGCAATGCTTTGATTTATACAAATCATCAAAAATTGTCAAAAAAAAAAAGTGTAATACAAGATAATATTTTGACACATTGTAAAAAAGAGATTGGCACAAAAATCAAGTAATATTTTTGAATAATTGATTGCTGACTTCTTTGAAGGCAGAAATCAATCGATGAAATAGCCAGTCTCTCAGTGACATAAATACCAGCTCTTTGACCACAAAACTCTACCAGTAAAATAACGCCTACTACATGTAGGTAAAATACAAATTAAATTCAGAAAGAGATTAAAATGTATAAAGCAAATGATATAGTATGTATGCTTTAATGTAATGAAATCAGCTGATAGAGAAATAGACCACAACCAGATGACAGAAAATATACTGTAATCAATTATTGTAAACTATAAACATGTAAAGAATATAGCCAATGATGTAAGAATGGTGTAATTATTAACGTAGATTTATCAACTTTAGTGAACAGGATTAGTGAAGTATGGAACACAAAGGATTTAATAGGAAGGAGAGAAGTGCAAATAAAGAGTGCAAAAACAGCAAAGTAAATAGATGTGCACAAACTCTGAGTTCTTACCCAAATGGATGACAATCATTTCATTCATTTCAACACAAATTTTTAGTTATGTCAAAAACTGTCATTTTTCTTCTTTTATAATTCATGCTCAATTGTAAAATAATTCAAAAAAAACAAAATGTACAATTTATTCCTGGATATTTTGAATCTACTTAAACAGGTTTTGGAAAAAAAAATAGACAGTGGTCTAAAACATATTTTGAAGCATGAATTATTGTTTAAATGAAAAAATGATCTGTCTTCATTTTAAAGTGTATGGTAAAAGCACAAATACTGATTTTGTTAAATAACAGAATATTTCATATACTCATCAACAACATTAAGAGGTACAAAATAGGAGAGTTATGTAAAATATCTTACTTAGGTTATTTAATGAAATAGATTAAATTCCTACAATAGATATACATCTACGAAGCAACACTAAGCATGTGGTCAAAGAGCTAGGACCAGTGGTCACTCAAGATACAGGCCCAAGTGATCAATATTTCTGTATATAACAACCCAACACACAAACACACAGCCACACTGTATATTTGTCTCTCTGGTAGAGTATATATAGAACAGCCCATTGAAGTAAGCCAAAACCTAGGCTGTTCAGAAAAATCTCCAATATTTTCTGGATTATCAGGGTTTATCTTCCTTATGCTTAAGTGGCCTTGATTTTTGTGCCTTGGAAAATGACAACTGAAAAACAGAAAGAAGAAATGATCATAATGTTGACAGATTATTTTCATTTTTTTTATTTATCATTTCATTCTATTTATTATCACTATTATTATTTCAATTATGTTAATTATTATGTGGACAACTATTTATATACAATGTGTATATAAATTAGAAACAGTTCTTTAAAAAGGCAATCTCCTTTGTAAATTTTAGACCAAAGCCTTTCAACATGTAAACTAATGTAGAGTTTGGATTAAAAAAGACAGAAATCTAAATTTAGGCTTTGGATTATAAAGATATTAAACTACGTAAACTTATTCTACCGAATTGTCTCCTAATATGAGTTTTAGTGTAAAGGATATCAGTAAACTTTTATTAAATTCTATTGCTATCAAAATTTACGTAAATACTCATAAAATGTGTGAAATCAAATCTTTTTAAGCACATTTTATTCTAATTGAAACATTTTAATTGAAAATGTTTTTAAGTTAATTTCATAGCTTTTCAACTACAAATACAAACACAATCACACAAAACTATTGGGAAATTAATAAAAAAATAATAATATAAAAAACAACTTACCTGATCACGCATCCGTGCAATTTCTGACCGTCTTTTATTTAAAATATCCTCCGCATCTCGAAGAGACGATAGTGTTTGTTTTTCCTGTTGTTCTGTTGACAAAAGTTCAGCCTGTAACCGGGAAAGGCTAGAAAAGAAAGGAAAATTCAACAACTTTTTTCCGATTTCCTATCAATAACAACTTAGCAATACCAACCAGGTAATATTTTGGCAGTAACTACAGCAACACCATGAAAAAATATTAAGTAAATTCTCAAAAATGTGTACTATCAGAACTATTCAAATAAAAAATTATGAATAAAATCTGTGTCTTATAAAACAAGTTCTTTTCCATATTCTGAACTCTTTATCACATTATATTAGTATGAAAATGAATAAATATACAGCAAAATTTGAAAAAGGAAATAGAATAAGTGTTCTGATTGATTTCTATATGAAGTAAAATTTAGAAAGTGGGACAACTTTCAGGATTCATCAGACACAGTCACTCACTTTTGGGAGGCAACTTTTGTGCGGGAGTCGAGATCTTTGTACTCCAAATCTCTTTTAGACAACACCTACAATATCAACAAGTCAAAGAACTCAAAGTATGCAGAGGTAAAGATTACAGCCCTAACAAAGAAACTGTCTGATTATATGATATCTAATATATATATATAGTCAAACTGCAATGTTTTCAACTTTGTGGGACTACCCATAAGGAAAATCTTGAAACATCGAGACTGGGACTCACCGTGACCGAACTTCAAACATCTTTGAGATACTGTATATACTGCATAAGACCAACTGTGATTAAGTGACAGAGCACAAGGCAAATAATATACTGTGAACTCTATAAATATTTTAAATATTGGCTTAAATAATTAGAAAAATATTTTTACATGTACATGTATTTATATACTGTAGTTTGCATGTTGAGCTGTTAAAATGACCCCAGGACATTTCAATGTTCTGATACTAGTAATTATTTTACTTTCAAATTCATTCGTTGTAATTTTCAATGTTCGGATCTACTTATTTGTAAAAGCAAGAAATTTGACTCATACAATTTCGATTTATTAATGGAATATAAGCAGTCTTATATAAAGGAAAAACATTTGAATTTTGCTGTAAGTTGGACACATCGATAAAATTGAATTTTCAAAGTTTGATTCATAGAAATTTGATTGTATATGTAAATTTTACAAAATCACACATTTATTTATGAATGGATTTGAATCTTTCCAGTTTCAACTTTGACCTACCTGGTTAACGTCCCTTAGTAAGCGTTCCTGTTTGCCACGTTTTCTATCCATGTCCTTGACCTCTGCCCTCAAGGAGCTCAGTTGATCTGCAGCTTTGATGAGTTCGACTCCGGCCTGATTGGCTCTTCGCTCTAGTTCAGAAGTCTCATTTATCGTAGCCTTAAGGTTGTGGTTAGCAGTGTCATATTGGTCAATAGTGTCTCTTGCCTAAATTAAACAAAACATAGATATTTTTAATCCGATCTGTAACTAGCAAGAAAAAACAATAATAAAAACCACAACAGTAATCATTAACCACACTTAATTTCTGATAACAAAATTTCAGATCAAAGAGAAAAGTTCATTTTAAAGCAGGCATACCACTGTATTGCGGTATTCATTTCTAATCATGACTAAGCTTCTCATATGTATTACTTTACGGTGATCGTAAGAGATATATTGTATACTTAACTATTCCACCCCCTGAACTTTCATAATGAACTATTCCAGCCTTTGAATTGGAAGAGTTCAAATGTGTCTTCGGGGTGAATGAGTTAAAATTACTTTTGACTCCAAAGGAAACTGACCTGATCTCTGGCCCCTTTCAGATCAGAGTTACATTGTCGAAGAAGGGCGTCTGCATCCTGTAGCTGACTACGTCTTTTAGCGAGGGTTTTCTCAATTCCTTCTACCTCATTTCTGACAAAGTGCTGCCGACTTTTGACCAGGTATTCATCTAGAGAGTCGTCCGAACCGTCCAGGTCGTCCATGGCGTTCTTCCACATTTTCCTGTAAACAATATTTAAAAATTGGTAACAAAATCAAAATACAAAAAAATTGGTTAACCACAAACATACCTATAGAAAAATGTTCCTGCTTTTGGCAAAATGCCTCATAAACATCATGCAATTTAATATGACAGATGTTGTACAGTTATATTACAATAACATGTATCATGATAATATTATGAAGAAAGTCTTTGCAAGTTGGCACAACCTTGTCTTTCTGTTTCGTCCATCTTTTTTACTCTAATAATTCAGAAGGGTAGTTTGATAGATAAAGTTACCTGTCCTACGTTATAACACATCAGTTCCAGGGTTCACTTACTTTTTCCTGTTGGACTTATGTCTGTAAGCCTTGAGGAACTCTAGTTCATCTTTAGCCTCCATTTTGTCCTGTTCCAGCTGCCTCTCGTCCTTGCGCAGGTTTTTCAGCGATTTCTTCTGTTTGTCGATGGCCAGATCAAGTCCTTCCAGTTCGTCCCTCCGTTCCTCCAACTCATTCTGTAGCCTCTTTATCAACCGTTGATCCTCATTGGCTCCAGACTCCTCCTATTGTGACCAATAAACCTTTATGTTACATCATAACTTTGAAGTCAAGGAGTCAGGCACTGTCAACGTTAGTTTGAGCAGTGCCTGTAAAATTTACAGATTTTCAATGATACTTTGTATGCTATTGATCTTCAAAAAAACTAGTTATGTAATTCCTATAAAACCCAGATAAGTCAACTGTATTTAATGTAATAACACTCCCTCCCCCACCCACCCACAAATTTGAGGTCCATCATTCTTTTTAATCACCCCTTCTGCCCTAATCCTGCATTCACTATTTCTTGTTCATTCATACTTGCCTGAGATTTTTCTTCTGTCTTTTAATAATCAGATCAACATTATACCAGGTAATTCATCAGCTACAGAATAATGTTTACAACTGTGAATGGAACTTCCTGGTTGTCAAGGTATGACAGTATTTAAAAGATAGTTTGTTTGTGTAATGAAAATAAGAGGGTTTGAATTTACTGTGCAAGTTTTTCCTGCGGGGTATTACAGATGGGTTCTCATGTGACGTAACAGTCAGCTGCATGGAGAACTGGTGTCGAGAAATTGTGGGGAATTTTTCTGATAATGTGCACCATAAGGGCACTGTCAATTATGGGCTAGGCCTCCAGTGGGACACCTGACCAGGATATATAGATGAAGGAGATGTACAGCTGAGATAAACAGGCATTAGGGATGGGGTGGACTTAACCACATCACACGACAGAGGACCTTGACCTTCGTCAGGCTGATCAGCACGGCACCAGTACTCTTCGCAGTTAGACACATGGAACTTCACACAACCGCCCGTTACAGCATATGTTGTCGTACCTCTTGTGCAACACTATTTATGTCAGTGCTTAAGGTGACTGTGTAAGCCCAGTAAAGTCAGGGACTGTAGACTGTGTTGTAAATTCTACATGTCTATACTAAGGTTAAGATGGGTATCTTGGAACTCTGAGCTGTTTCACTAGTATCCTGTATTATTAGATGAGAAATTACTGTGTGGCCTAAATTCTTCACCGGGACATATGTGCATGGCCTTGAACTTTGAATGTTTGCCTTATCATCTCGAGGGAACTAAAGGGAGAACTTTCCCATTACACAGTAATTATGTAAACTGGGTGTATTGTTTTTTGTATCTTAATACCGGCAACCATGGTTGCTTTTTTTCCGGTTCGCCAAGGCAGTTGTTGTAAAGGAACTTCAACTTTTTATTTGTTGAATTATCAAATTGTTGTTAAGTTTAATTTTAATTGCTGAGTTTTCTGTTTCTGAATATTTCCATACACAAAACCGTGAGGGCATTGCAACACCAGAAACCACAATCTAACTTGGTAATCCTGCTGCATTTCATCTTAAAAATGAACCCTCCTATATTTTCTTCTTTTGGTGCCCATAGCACTTATAGGAAAGTCTATTTCCAAAAAATTCTAATAAAGTTCAGTGAATTTACTTACTTCCAGTGAATTAAGAGTTTTGTGAATTAAGATAATTTCTTTCTTTTCTTTAATGATTTCCTCACCTGTTCTCTAAGAATACGATGTTTCAGACGTTTTAACTTTTCTTGGAGCTCTGCTATATAGTCCTCCTGAAGTAGAAATCCAAACCAGCATTTAAGTTTAAATCTCTTGACAATCTGTAGAGTATACTTTAAGTGTAGTTGTATTTCAAAAAAATTCTCAGATTATCAAGTTGCCTGTACAGGTTTTCAGTAATGAGCAGATTTATCTACAAATTAAATCCAAATCCTCTTCTGATTTTAATATGAATGATCGATTTCTTCATCACTATTTGATTATTATTTTAATGAAGTGAAACGTAAAAAAAAACACTTTATATTTATATTTATTTCAATCTTTTAATATTACTTTTATCTTTAAGATAAGTTTTATTTGAAACCAGGACCTGCTTTCTATTTCCACTTATGTATAATTAACTGTATTGTAAAAATCTACCATAAACTACAGCCTACCTGACTTATTGTGTTTATTTTACCAATAACAAGAGCCAATGTTTTAAGTACATCTGGTATGTGTTACACAGTAATGTCTGCTATCAATTTCAAACACATAAAATAATTATGTCAATACTTCACATCTTAGTGCAAAATAAAAATATTGACGATCTTAGTCAATATCAATTATATAGGCTATGATAATAACATTATACCTCCATGTTAGAAAATAACCTTTACCTTTCATCACAACACAATTCAATTCTGGACCCTGGCCATTCAACTGGCCTCAAGCGAAGCGGAATTATAAGGGTAACCTTTGAGACATATATATGTGGCTGATGTGTATATCAAAGATAACATTTAAATTTCTTTTCAAGTAATAGAAAAACAATTTTACGCCTAATGACCCTCCCTGAGATTGCAAGCAATATTGACAAGCACACCGTATTAGGTGGGTATATAAATGGCCTGTATGACCCCTGTGATAGTAAGTAGATAGAGTCCTAGTCTAGATTTAAATGGAAGTCATTATCAGGCAATGATTTGACACCCACAGCGGGAAACTAAATGCGATGTGTATATACAATATCCCTATAGATTATGCACCTTTAACAAGTTCGGGCAGGTAAAATTAGCTCAGGTAAGAGGCACTGTCACAGTTAATACGGATAGCAGCATTGTTACAAACAATGACTGTGTATAGCAAAAAATTCTAATTAACAGTGATCTACTATTAACATTTTCAGATAAATATGCCAATTCCTACAAGGATTTCTTCAGCATAGTCTAATATTAACTGCAAAATTCTTTACGGCCTTACAGGTATTATGAAGCTAATTATAACATTAATATGGTGACATGGAATACCATTATGATGCTGAAGTGTATATGAAAATGTACAGGAAGCTAGATTTGATTGAAATATTACTGGCATCTGTTTTTTTCTCCACCTTTTCGTTGGTTTGTGTTTTTGCATTCTTTCAATAAAAATACAGAGGCCTTCGATATGCCATTTGGGCCTATGACTCCTTAATTTTTCACTACGCCCTTATTAATGTTTAGGCATTGCTAGGAATCTGATGTATAGCATGTACCAATAGTCCCCTGTACGATATTTATTTATTGATTGTGTATTAGCACACTCTCAGCCTACACACACAACCCACAATGATCCCTCTCAACAATACCCTATAGAGATTGTTTGTAGTACTTCTGACAATATTTACGCAAGAGAGTTATCGTCGATTCACAGACCATAACACTACAGTTCATTCCCAAGGTACTGAAGTGGAGGTAGACCATTGTTACTGATATATTATAAACAGATTCAGGCCCCTGGATTTAAATTTTGGGTGTAAATTTTAAAATCTTCATTTAACAAGAGGCCCATGGGCCTTAACGGTCACCTGAGTCCTACAGTATTATTTTTTGTTGTTGAAATATGAATTGGAGATAGTAATGTCAATCATCCATTCCAAAATTTAAGTAAAAAATAGTTAAGTATAATGTTAAGTTTATCAGGACAATGAGTTGATCATACCTAGACCGAGTTTCAGTTAAATCAGCCTGTTAGAACTTAATTTTAAGATTTAAATATTTTTTTTCCAAAATGAAAGCCATATTCGATTATTGATCGACCCGAAAAAAAAAACAACACTTTGTTAGGACCATGAGTCAATCCTTCCTACCAAGTTTCAGTTGAATAGGCCCAGTAGAACTTGACTTTTAAGTTTGAAATATTTTTTATCAAAATGGCTGCCGCTGCCGCCATATTGGATTTCTGATCAACCCCAAAAATAACAACACTTTTTCAAGACCATGAGTGTATCATTCCCACCAAGTTTCAGTTAAATTGGCTGAGTAGAACTTGACTTTAAGCTTGAAATAGTTTTTCAAAGTGGCTGCCGTGGTGGCCATATTGGATTTCCAATAGACCAGAAAAATAACAACACTTCGTCAGGACCATGAGTCGATCATTCCTACCAAGTTTCAGTTAAATCGGCCAAGTAGATCTTGACTTTAAGTTTAAAATAGTTTTTCAAAATGGCTGCCGTGGCAGCCATATTGGATTTCTGATTGACCCGAAAAATAACAACACTTGGTCAGGGAGCTGTCAGTAACATCCCCATGAAGAATCAATGAAATCCCTTCGACAGTATTTCAGCTTAAGTTGAAAATGTAAAATGTTAACGGACAACGAACGACACACGTCGCACGACAACGGGACGGAGATGGATAGCAATAGGTCACTTGAGCTAAAGCTCAGGTGACCTAAAAACTACTGAAAAGCATCCCTCTGTTAAATACTTTCCATAATATCTTATCCAAGATAGATTTTTTTTCTGTTTTTTTCATCACTGCCTAACCAACAAGCGGTTTTGATATAAATGCAGGATACATTACCAATGCTGATCCGACTTTGAAGTGATCCTGTTTGGTAAAGTAGTGATGGAAGCTCGAAGCCAAAGCTTCAAATGACTGTGTCTGGGTGGCATCTTCAGATAGTACACTGAAAAGAATAATGACATAAAGCAAATGTTAACTGAAGATTCCAGTTTAAAACCAATATATCACATTCAAAGTGTAAACTATTTTCAAATTATCATCATTGCATTTGCACACTGAGGGAAACTGCCAAATCTTAGGCTGTTGAATGGTATTTTGAAATTTAAATGTACCCTGAATAAAAATAGAAGTGGATATATCTTTATTCTGTATGATCGAAAAAACAAAAATGTTAAAAAAAAAAGCACAAAAATTGGTCAGCCCAATAACGAGGTACAAATGTATTGAAGTAAAAAGCATATGATTTTTCCTGTCCTTCTACAACTTATTAGCATAATCGTAACTGGCAGTGAATGGGACCTTATCGACACAAGTTCAATGTGTGTAGCAGCTACCATTAAAGGAGTAGGCGAGATCGAGAACAGCTATATATCGCTGTATAGCATCATAGAGTACAGCTATCGCTGTATAGCATCAAAGAGTACAGCTATTGTTGTATAGCATAATAGAGTACAGCTATCGTTGTATAGCATCATAGAGTACAGCTATCGTTGTATAGCATCAAAGAGTACAGCTATCGTTGTATAGCATAATAGAGTACAGCTATCGCTGTATAGCATCATAGAGTATAGCTATCTCTGTACAGCATCGTAGAATACAGCTATCACTGTTTAGCATCATAGAGTACAGCTATATCGCTGTATAGCATCATAGAGTACAGCTATCGCTATATAGCATCATAGAGTACAGCTATCGCTGTATAGCATCATATTGTGAATTGATTTCTTTTTTTAGTTTTGAGGATTCAGATTATGTTGAAGATAACATTATGAAGATGTATCCAGCCATATAAAACTTCCAAAAATTTTCAGACAGCAAGTTTAATTGAATCCACACGTCTCTCACAGCTGTGACATCCATAGAGATTTCTATCCCTTTGTACTTGTATAAGCTTAACAAATGGTTAGTTTAAGATATGGCTCTGGTTTGACTAATATATGTCGGTCAAAAGCTCTATAGAGCTAATGTTATTTGTTTTAAAATTGCCCACCCACTTTAAATAAAATTTATCTTATCTTATCTGGATAGATCGCTTGTATTGGATTGCATTGATTTATTACAAGGTAAATAATATTTTGCTGAAAGATGTTTACTGAAAGTGTTGGCTTCTTAAAAATTTGATGTAAGTTTACCAAAAGTATTGCATCTATTTTTGGTCCTTTCACACATACAAATAAAGTTTATTTTTGCATTTGTATGATGTTTCAATCATGTTGACTAAATAAATGCGACTTGGGCAAACAATTAAAAAAAGTTAAGAGTAAAGTGAATTTGGCTAATTAAAGTAACAAAACCATAACCTAATTGGTGTATAACAGGCTAGTTTGCGTATTATACGCAAGTTTGTGGTTTTCCCCGACCTGTGCACCGTTCTGTCAAACAGTTGACATTGCGTCTAAATACCCATTACTACCCAATACTATCCCATACGACCCAGTTATGTACCCAATACTACTTTAATGTTGTAAAACATCACCTTTGTATAAGTGATTTACTTCTAACTGCCATATTTTATCGGGAAAATATACAATTTGATATGTCACAGCGCCATAGTAGTATTGGGAACCCGAAAATTTCTTTATAAAGGGGAATAACTCGAGAGAACATTTACTGGTTCGATGTCGGTTGAACG
>JAULCA010237589.1:0-13623 GCA_032360845.1 Crassadoma gigantea
ACAAATAGTAATACCTGTGTTTTCTGACAACCTGGCTAATTCAACTAAATTCTTGGGATTCAAATGTTTGTCCTGATTAAACTTCTAAATGTGATAGTGTCCCATTAATGTGAATAAAATGTATTTATAGAATGGTTGATTATAAACAATAAGGGATATACTATTCATTGTCTTGCTTTTATTGAACTATTCACTTTTGTCTTGCTGCCATGAAGTGGAAGCAGAGTTAGGTGTTATTTTCTGCAGCATCAACATTACGTTTTTGCATTTAAGTTAGTTTTACTGAAAGGATAAGTGCTAGACCAACTAAGCTTAGATTATAGATGCGTTAAGTAGACCATCTCGACCCATGTATCAAATGCTGGACAAGGCCAACCTTTCATGGTCCATTGACTTTGTCAGCATCTCCGTCAATATTAAGTATATGTGTTTAAGTTTGTTGCTCAGATATCTGCATTGATGGTTAAAGCAGGACGCAGGGCATGTCAATCCGAATGACTTGTTTTTATCTACAACCTGTACATGTTTTATTAGGTACGTGAGAAGACTGGGGCTAGAGTTATCTTCCCTAGTTCTGAGGACCAAGATCAGGAGCTCATCAGCATCATTGGCAAGAAAGAATCTGTTGACATGGCCAAGATTGAGCTGGAAGGTCTTATAAAAAATCTGGTATGTAACTTTGTGGAATCTTTTTGAAAAACTGTGAAAAAATTAAGCTATTGACTCTATATTTGAGTTTCAAATTTGAATTTGTATGAAAACTCTCATAAAAAGAATTGTTGACTTTTTATACAGGGTGCAAGTAAAATATATTCATACATAACTTGTTGCAGGATAATATTGTTGAGGGAGAGATGAATGTCGACCCTAAACATCACAGACACTTTGTGGCAAGACGAGGTGAGGTTCTCCGCCACATCGCTGAGCAGTATGGAGGTGTGACAGTCAGCTTTCCACGCAGTGGTGTCAAAAGTGACCGAGTTGTCATAAAGGGTTCCAAAGATTGTGTTGAGGGAGCAAAGAAACGCATTCAGGAAATTGTAAATGACCTGGTAAGATGACACAGTCTTTGATTTTAAAAAAATGCATCCTATGGCAATAATTCTCTAAATGATACATTGCAGTGATTTTTTTTGTTGAAGTTGTTAAGGTGAATACAGGTTGCTTCCCTTTGGGAAGAAAGTGCTTTATTTTCACAATTTGAAGGAAAAATGATGAGGCATGTCTTCTCAATATCTATAAAAATAATGCTATATTTTCTTAAATCAAAGAACAAGCTGTTATAAAACTAAGGTAGAAAAAACATTGCCTTGTATCACATTCTACCTTTAAATGTGAGCATATTAAATTTTTTGATTATTTCTGAATTTCATTGAATATAGATTATATTATTACATTTGTAGTAAAAAGTTGTGAGCTGAAGACTTGTCTCATTTGTTGTTGCAGGATTCGCAGGTGACGATGGACTGTGTGATATTGCAGCAACACCACCGCACAGTGATGGGCACACGTGGCTCAAATGTACAGGAGATTACTCGTACATATGATGTCGGCATCAAGTTTCCTGAGAGGCCTGTTGCCAATGGAGATAAGGGTACACACTTAACTTTATATGGAAGTCATAGCAAATTATATAAATCTTGAACGACTTAAATAAAAACAGGCATGCTATGTGATTTATGCAACAGCAGAAACAGTTCATTCATTAGTTGTTTCATTAGCCAAAATTTAAGCAGAAATGTTCACCAAATAATTACTAATTATTGAAATGAGATAGTAAGAAATGTTCCTTCAGAATATGTTTCAGATATATTGGACCAACTCTGTATGATGGTTAAATATTAACTAAATTATGATTGTTTTAAAGATACAAGTTGGAATACTTTATCAAATTTTGTGTGTTACAGAAAACCATAAAGAAGGTGGTATGGTGAACGGTGAAGTGAATGGAGAAACCCCTGCTCCTGAACAATCCCCTAAGAAAAATGACATTATAGTCATCACAGGCAAAGTAGAGAACTGTGAACAGGCCAAGGAGGCACTGCTGGTGAGTATCATAACCTACTGTTAGGTTATAGGCACTCAGGTTCAAGACATTTATCATCAAGTTTTAGTCTGTTTGCAGAGCAAATAATGAATGCAAGTACCTAACTATTTCTATTTTACATTTGTATAAGTTGAAATTTTAAAATTGATATGTCCTTGATCATAAAATTCTCATGCCAACATCTGACTTCACTGACTGTTTGGAAGTTAAATTATTGTAATGGTCTGTAATTTCGTTTGAAAAGTAAAGATTTTACACTGGTGAGCCATCTACTCGTTGTTATTGACATGGCTAGAGTCTTACTCAGGGCTGGTTACTGTAGTCTAAGGTTGGATTTCTAGAAAAAACCCGAAAGAATAACTTAAGTTACACAAACAACAAAATATTACCTAGGCATGTTTGGTTAACATCTTCAACCTCCACAATTGTTATTCAGTCTAGCTCTCTGTAATACTCAAGATTGCTATAATAGTTAGTTGAAGCAGACCTGTTGATACATAGGGCCTTTAATGTCAATAAAATGAACAAATACTAAGAATACATGGTGTACATAAATTTTGCAGTTATCAGCTGTCTAGTGGTCCCGTTTAATTTGTTGAAAACTTGAATAGGATTATTTATTAAGTTTAGAACTCCATGTGGTTATGCATGAAGGATATCAAAACTGCTTATTGAAAAAAATGGATTTTCTTGGAGTTCCTAAATAGTTGTGGTTCAGTAATTGTATATAATTCAATTAAATGAATCATCATTCCAGGCGCTTGTTCCCATTGTGGATGAAATGACCATCAGATACGACTTCCATCGTTTCATCATCGGACAACAGGGAAAAGATGTACGCCGAATGATGAAAGAGCATGACGTCAACATCTCTATCCCCCCGGCCAGTGAGCACTGCGAGACTGTCAAAGTCACAGGTCCTCCGGCTAATGTACGCCGAGCCATGGCTGCTCTTTCTGATCGATGTGACGAGCTGGAACGAGAAATGGAAGAGAGGGTAAGTTCATGTTTTTTAAACCAATTAAAGAGTAATCTTGTTGAAAGACAGAAACACTATCTTAATTCGAGAAAAAAATATTCCTTAGTGCCACATAATTTTATATTCAACATTGTAATTGTCTCTCCGCCAGGAAGTGGGAGGGAGACTAAGGTGTTGCCTTTCTGGCAATAGAGCCGACATTAAATTTCTGGGTTTAAGTTAGTTTCACTGAAATTATAAGTGCTAGACCAACCATACTCTGACCAAAGATGCATCTGAGGTATTTCATCTCAACCCATGCATCAAATGCTTGATATAGCCTACCTTCATGGCCCATTGACTTTTTTCAGCGTCTCTATCAACATCTAGTTTGTACATTTAAGTTAGTTTCTCCGATAGGTGCATTGATGGTCAAAGTGGGGCATAGGTGAGACATTAATCCAAATGACTTCTTTTTCATAAAGTTTTGAAACTAGATAACCAAATTTTAAAATTGATTGTTGTTGGTCGTGTCTATAGGAACTGAAAAGCTTTCAACTGACCATCGAAGTTGAGTCTAGCCTCCACCCAAAAATCATAGGACGTAGAGGTGCAGTCATCTCTAAGATCCGTAAGGACCATGATGTCATCATCCAGTTCCCAAACAGAGAAGACAGTGCCCAGAACACCATCACCATCACAGGCTATGAAAAGGATACACAGGCTGCCAGAGACGATATCTTGAAAATCGTTCAGGAATATGTACGTTAAATTCATGATTAATATTTCTTGTGAAAGGTGTGAAGACTTTGTCTTGATATAAGAGATGCTGTCTTGAAGCTTTTGTAGGGATAGGAATTAATGTCTAGTTGAAAGCTATACTTTAAGGTCTTGTGTAAACAAAATTTGATCATCTGAAATATATATCTGATGTCAAGTCATCTGTTCAGTCTCATAAACTTCTTGCTTTCTAGAACACTAAAAATGTTTCATGTTTATCAAAAATGATGTTGACTATTGGTTATATCACAAGGATTTCAAAGAACTATTCATTCAATTTGATAAAAGTCTAAAATATCATATAGTCCGTTTTACCTTTATTTGTTGTAAGCACTGATTATGTTTTACAAATATTACAGGAAGAAATGGTTACTGTCGAGTGTCGCGTAGACCACAGAGTTCATCCACGTATCATTGGACAACGTGGACGCAACATTCGCAAGTTGATGGATCAGTTCAAGGTTGATATGCGTTTCCCACGTTCCGACTCTGATGATCCAGATGTCATTTTCATCACCGGTGCAGAGGAAGCTGTAGAAGATTGTCAGGACCATCTCCTCAACATAGAGGAGGAATTTGTAAGTAATCAGCAATTATGTTGTAACAGATGCCATTAAAAACCAAGGTCCTTCTGTAGGTTTTAATATTTTGTACAATTGTTATCATCTGTTCAGTTGTCTGTCTGATTGATTTATCAAATTAAAGAGATTTGATGTTCTTTGTGATCAGAAGGTGCACATATTTGATTAGTTTACAGGACTGCAGTCTGAAGTCCATGGTTTTTGCACAAAAAGTTTCCTAAATATGATCCAATTTCAGTGAAACTTGGTTGGTAGATATGTTCTACTAAAGCAGAGGTAAAATTGGACAGGACTCGTGCACATGATGTTCACTAACTACAGCCTCAATAGATGATATAGTAGACATAACAGTTCAGTGTCCACTGACAAGGGGAAATGAGTTGTCTCCCTTATGCTACATCTGTTACTGTTTATATAACAAGCTATTGCTAGTATTTATTAGTTTCAACAGATGTTGTTTTCCAGACATTTTATGCTGTCTAAGTATTGCTATGCTCATTATTTGTGTGATACCTAAGTAATTCAGTATGTCGGAGTATAATCAAATGCATAAATCATTACCAATTGATTTCTAAAGAGATTCTGTAAATATTTTAAACTTCATTAAAAAAATACTAAATTTAATTGAAACAGAACAACAGATGTGAATTCTATTTGATTACGATATCTATCGTACAAATCCAAAACCAACAGGTTTCAAGCTTTACCAGATCGATGCATTTTCCATTGGATGCAGGATGAGTGAACTGTATTGTGTTTTGGGATAGAAAACTATCAGAGAGTTGGGCAATTAATTATGTTTGGACAGTAATAGATACATGTAAATTCATTGATATTTTCCTGTTTTACAGCTCCAGGACGTAATAGACCAGGAAGCTATGCAACAGCTTACTAGACCACCAAGTAAGCAGGGAGGTGGTGGCAGACGTAACCCAGAACCTCCCCAGGGTTTCGTGGTTGCTAATGGCCCATGGGATACCGCTCCAGATACCACCAGCACCGAAGAGTTCCCCTCATTCGGTGCTGTTACTGCTCCTAACC
This sequence comes from Crassadoma gigantea, assembly GCA_032360845.1. Classification (NCBI taxonomy): domain Eukaryota; kingdom Metazoa; phylum Mollusca; class Bivalvia; order Pectinida; family Pectinidae; genus Crassadoma; species Crassadoma gigantea. The sequence goes on from JAULCA010237589.1 coordinate 5,408, forward strand.
CTGGTCGTGCCTGGGGACCCACACCCTTTGGCAAGAAGTAGACACTGCTTACATGACTGAAGATCATCATTAGATTTGGTTTCTGTCCTCTCAACAGTGTTTAAACATGTTTGAGTCCTGTGTGTTTGACTGGCCCTGTGTTTGACACCTATATTTCTCAGGACAGTTGGCCCTGTTTGTCACCTCTTGGCTGTTGGTGTTTGCCATTAGAGGGTCGCTGTTTCCTTTTGGTAGGATTGGTCAAAATAACCATTGACTGGTTTCTGGTACCTCATTGGAATTTATGGAGATTCACAAAGTATATTAAGTTAAGTCTTTCAAGGTTGCTTAAAAAATGCAATGACCTTGCTTTTGGGAGATAAGGAAGTACTATTTGTGCCATTCTATCTGTTTGTAAAAATTCTCTCATTACATTGTTGATTTACACAAATGTCAGCAATGCTGTTATTTTTTTTTATTATTTATAAAAGTTGTACTTAAAGGGTAAGGGCGGGGTGGATTATAATGAAACTCGAATGAATGCTGATGTATGTATGTGGTGTGCTACTGTAGTAATTCATTTCTGAATACTTAATATTGAATTAACTGCCATATAGATTCAAAGCATCTTCATGCCTTAGTCTCTCCTCACTTTCAAGTTATTTTTCCCCTTTTTGTATAATGATGCTGTTAAGACTATGAGGATGTATTTGTTATTGTAAACCCATACTTTCTGTTTGTTATGCAAGCATTTTAAAAGTTTTATCATTGAAATTTTTAACAGTGATACATACGACTGGATTCGAAGCCTTCGGTTATGCTGCCCTGCAATATATTGTTTACTGAAGAATCTTTAGTGATATTGTTAGCATAATTTTGTACATTGGAAACACCAATCACTGATCATGGAAAAATCTTCCACCATTTCTGTGACTGGTTTCTACTTAAAGTCAAATATCAGAAAACTTATATTGAATATTTACATCTACACAAGAAGTTTTGAGTTGTGATCTACAATTGTCATGTATATTATTTGTTTTAATTTTCCACTGCTTTTCATGCTGATATTCAGCACAATATTTGTGTAACATTTTGATTAGAATTCATCAGTTTAAATTGATTTGATGTTTAGTTGTGGATGGTAGCAACAATATGTTGACCCAGTGAGTTAATTCAACAATGAAATTGTGTATGATTTCCATGTGGTGGAGGTGATGTTAGTGCTAAATAAAAGGGGGAAAATCATGTATCATAATTAATATATATATAAACATCATGATTCAAAATATTCTTTGTTGTTTGATAAACCATTCAGTATCTCCTGACAACCCTGACATCGCCATAGCCGCACATGGAATGTCTTTGACTGGGCATTATAAGGCATAGTTGATGGTGGGGAAAAGGGTTTAATTTGAAGTATGAAGTGTGTTTGTTGTATAAATGCGGCTAAAATGGTATGAATCCCTTGATGTTTGCTCTCACCATATCTTAAGCTAGTCACTGTACCTCCCTAACTTAAACATTAAAAATTTAAAAAAAAAATGTGTTTGAGTAGATGTTCAGTTCAGGCGAATAATGAATCATTGCAGCTCCTAAATGGTATTTTCCACAGTTTGCATTTTAATTCCTCATTAGTAGCACCTTTAACTTTTTTTTTATCGGAAAAAGCATATTTTATCAGTATTTGATATATATTAATGATATAAAAGAAAAATGAGAAAATCTGACCATATAGTACTAATACTGGTAATCATACCGCTGCATATCCTGTGACCTCCCATCTCAGTGTTGGTGATGTAAGGAGCTAACATATCAAAGCTGAGGTGGAAGAGTTACTGGTCGTGATAGACATTTATGCAATATATATATATACTTGGGAGTTATGTCCTAACCACAGGGTCCTTATAATTCACTCTGGTCAGGAGCATATCTCTTTCATGCCACTCACCATAACAATGGTCTGATGTTTGCCTCGGGTAAATCAACTATAGCCTAATTTCTATGGTGACTGTACAGTGTTTCCATGGTAATAGTATGGTTGTGCAAACAGATTTTTGTTACTTTTTTTCAATTGTTGATTTTAGAATTTTAGTGTAAATTGTTACTGGTTTGCCCACAGCTATGTTTAAAGTTGGGCATAATTGTAATGAAAATATTACAATAACTATTGTTCAACATTTTACACACATGTAAATTTGATTATACAAGAGACTAGACATTTTTTGCCACTGTATACACACATTATAATTTAAGGATATCAGCGACCTATGTCAAGAACTACGTTCTTTATCCTGCTACCCATCATTTACTGTGATTCGATGTTCTTCAGAACACTTGAACAGAAAAATAAAAATGGAGAAAAAATATACTTAAATGTTTATTGTTTTTTCTTGTCTTCAATGGAAAATAATCGTTACTTTCAGTGTAAAAGTGGAAATGTTAATGTAATAAATTTTAGGTTTGGTAATGGTTCAGAAATCTTGCTGTTATTCAACTGTAGATACCTCCACGCTAATTACTCTTCTAAATAAATGTGGGGATTTTGTATCATAAAACATTTACAGTATTGCTGTCTGTCTGAAATCTATTACTTTGGTTTAGGAAAATGCATTTACTATATCGGGAGTTAGAAAAACCTGTAGCCTGTCATTTGTACTAACCAGATTTGAAATCCTGCAAATTTATTTTATTATCTCAACAGATCCGAAGGTTTGATAATAATGTGACGGTTATGATACTATCATCCTCGACACCAGGGGTTACGCTCACTTTCCACTATAGACGAACATATTTTCAGTTAACAATACATGAATTGAATTTGCCATTGTCTGACATTATTATACCCCCTGCAATGAAGTTAGGGCTGTATACTGGAATCAGAATGTCTGTCTGTCCGTAGAAATAAATTAATCCGAACAACTCCTTCTAAAGTAATGGACCAAAACTTTCTAAATATCTTAACAACCATATGAAGTTGTGCATCCAGGTATTGTTTTTAGTACACTACTGGTGGAACCAGGTGAGGAGGTCTCTGTGTGTCTGTGTACGTACATAACACCAATGTCAGTCGGCGCTCTAACAGCTTCATTCCTTGAGAAATTGTGATCAAACTTCACAGAAATACAAAGGTTCATAATATCTCGGACCAGTTCGAAATTCAGGGTTGTTAAGTCAAGGTCACTAACTATTTTTTAGAAAATCCTTGTCAGCACTCTAGCAGCTTCATTCCTTGAGGGATTTTGATCAAATTTCATACAATAACAAAGGACCATATTATCTCGGACAAGTTCGAATTTCAGGGTTAAGTCAAGGTCACTAACTATTTTTTAGAAAATCCTTGTCAGCAGTGTAGCGGCTTCATTCCTTGAGAGATTTTGATCAGACTTAATAAAATTACAAAGCACCATAATATCTCGGAAAAGGTTGAGTTTCAGGGTTGTTCAGTCAAGGTCAAGGTTACGTTACTATTTTTAGAAAAGCCTTGTCAGCGAATTCGATCAAACTTCATACAATTTTGAATTACAATGGATCATCATAGACAAGTTGGAGTGTCTGGGTTGTAAGGTTTATGTCACAGTCACCGTTACTATTAATTCAAAATCCTTGACAAGTTGAAGCCAGATAACAATCATTTTATCTTATATAATTCCTCTCATTATACTAACATTACAATTACTTGTATTATCAATACATTAAGATCAGTTAAAAGCTAATAGTATACTTTTCATTTCACAAATTAACAGCGAAGGGCACAATTTTGAAAAAAATCCTAAAACTTTTTATCTGAACAACTCCTTCTAAAGTTATGGATCAATTTCAACGAAACTGTCCAGATATGATAACTGCCACCTGAAGTTGTGCATCCAGCTATTATTATTTCATTTGGATCTTTTTTGACAGAGTTTTTGCCCTTTATTGAAAAACTCCAAAACTTCTGGGCCATTTTTTATGAAAGTTTTCACATATGATAACTACCACCTGAAGTTGTGCATCCAGGTTTTACTTTTTCAATCTGTCCCTTTTTTGGAGTAATGACCCTTTGTTGAAAAATATTTGTCCCGACAACTCCTCCAAGGCTTTCAATAAAAGTTTTTAGATACGATAACTACCTCCTTATGTCCTGCATACAGACATTTTTTCTAACCTTTTTTATGGAGTTATGGCCCTTGAATGAAAAACAACTTTTCCTTATCTACGGGGTCAATTTTATTTTTTTTACAGATGTGGTAACTGCCCCCAGACGTTTTGCATCGAAATAGTACTTTTTCATTTCAACTGTTTATAAGGAGCATTGGCAGTTTGTTGAATAAATCTATGTCTACCTCATAAACTACTTAGCCAGTTTCAATGACAGTTTACAGATATTGTAACTACACCTGGATGTCGTGCATAAGGCTAGATTTTGTTTAAATTTTCATTTTGACCCTTTTTAAGGAGTTATGGCCCTTTGTGAAAATCCTTTTCCAGACAGCTCCTTAACTAACAGGACAATTTTAGCAAAACTGGTTCATCTGGGCTAAAGACATTTGGTATGTAAGTATGTTTTGGCATGGGGAAATCGTTACTGGTGGGAGACTAGGGATTGCTTTGCAATGCTTTGCCTTAGTAAGCCTTTAGCTTACAGTTCTGGTTTAAATAGGAGCGGAGGTATTAGTTAGCCTTTGGCTTACAGGTTAATTTTGTCTGTCGTTTGCGATAAGGCGTTGCCCATACAATGTCATATTATTTCTTTAGATGATTAATCAGGAACGATAAATTGATGCTATATAGCCAATTTCGTGTTGATATTAAAGGCTATCGGACAGTATCGGTATTTCCAAATTAATAACCTTCAATTTCAGTGTTACACGGGACAAATGAGCTTAAAATCTGTAAAAGCATGAACAACACATATTTAACCCGTGACATGAAAGGCTTATAATTTTGTTTGATTATTGTATTGACTCACTTTTACAGTCAATGTTTCATTCCACACAGAGCATCATGCTGTTTGACCTGAAGCCTGGTGGGTAAAGGGCTTAGGTATAAGTTTATTGAAGTAAATTACTCTTCCAATGTGTTCAGCTCAACTCATTCACCCCTGAAATTTCACAACGAACTATTCCAACCTTTCAATTGGAAGTGTTAAAATGGGTCTCCTGGGGTGAATGAGTTAATCATGAGGACCAAGTTCGTTATATTTTGTCTGAAATGAACTAGGACAAAGTCCTCTCAAGTTCGTTTAAATGATAGATACCAAGGTAGCAAATGTAGCTACCTAATAGGTGGAACAGTTCCCCACAGTTTTAATACGACCGATAAGTTGTATTGAATAGAATTCAAATATGTAATTTAGAAATTGAACTTGGATATTAAAATGGTGTGTAACGGTGTTAATTTAGTCAGTAAGACGATATTAATGCCGATTTGTTCATTATTGTTCACCTGTATGGAACTTGTTATTTGATCTGGGAGCCATCTGAGCGCTAGGATATGGCATCTTAAGTTCACAATATACGTAGGTCATGCGGAGCTTATTTTCTCTTTCACAAGCTGTGAAGAAGTAAATAACAAAAGTCTTAATTCATATAATTTCTCGTTTACTTGCTGTGGAGATGCATACCGGCTTCAAATAAAAATGAATGTGGTCATGAGAACCGCTAAAATCACAATAAATTGACTGAGTAATTCATTTTAGCAGACTGTACATAAGAAACCGGAATATTAGATGATGCACAATTCATAGCATTCTGCAGATATTGTAATATAGTGCTATACTCTCTACAATATTTCTATATTTTTAACAACACTGAAATTTACAATTTTTCATTTTTACAAAATATTATTGTTGTTGATCATGGTCACGAGGCGTATGTTTTTTTTAGCTCACCTACCAAAATGGCAAATAGAATCATAATATTTGGCTGGAGGCTGTTGGGATAGGGCGCGACAAAGTTTCATAATGAACATGACCTCAACGTTCTTTCAAGGTTATAGGTCAATATTCAAACTCTTCAAGCAGTTTCTTATGAAGAACTGAAATGTATACATTCTTCATATTCGGTTTGTAGCTTCCTGGGATGAAGTCTGACAATGTTTGCGAAGGAAATTAACCAGGATAAACTTTCTAGGTCACATGGGTCAAATATGTTAAACACTTTTAAAGACTTTCTCTTAAGAACTGAAAGGCATGTATTCTTATTATTTGGCTGGACGCTTTTTGGGATGGAGCACGACAAAGTTTGCAAATAAAAATGACCTTTATCTACTTCCAAGGTCACAGGGGTCAAATATGTCAGAAACAAACGACTTGTTCTGAAGAACCAAAAGGCACGGATTCATAAGATTTGGTTGGAAGCTTCTTGGGACAGAGCCAACAAAGTTTGAGAAGGAAAATGACATTGACCTACTTAAAAGGTCACAGGGACTTATTTGTTAAACACTTCAAACAACTGAAGAAGAACCAAAATGCATAAAATCATATGAAAAATATTTGGCTTTTTGCTTCAACAGATGGACCCGACAAGGTTTGCGATTTAATTGTTTGTAGTACAATATAATATTTGATTGACACGGCTGCTTTAATATCAAGGTGAGCGATATAGGCCGTCTGGGCCTCTTGTTTTGTTTCATTCTGCACCGCATACCAGTAAGATATGTTACCGATTTATTTTCTTATGATTTTTGTGCTTTCACAAATCAAAAACTAGGTTCGTTTGAAGCCGACATGTCTCTCCTAAGCTAGTGAAAGAGAAAAATAAAATAATATGAACTAGGTATATTATGAACTTGAGGTTCAACAGGACCCCTAAAAGACGAAATAATCACCCTAAAATTCAATCCCATGGCAAGTCAAATTCAAATACCATTATCAAAAATTGGAATACATATATGTAATTTAAATATAGTGAACTTGTACTTGAGCTATTAAAAAGGTACATAAATACGGGATTAAGGCTGATGAAATGATAAAAGTTGCTCACCAAATTTATAGCATGTCAATCTCTTGAGCGACCCAACTGAATGCTACGAAATAACATGTTATTTGAAGATCCTTTATATACCTAGGTCATGCGGTGTTTTATTTCTCTTTACTTATGAGTGGAGAGGCATACCATCATCCCAATAAGATGCTTGTTGCTATGGGAATGTACAAATTCCATAGCACTACGTCTGCTTAACACATTTTACCGGTACAAAATGTGTAAAACCATAGACCTTTGACCACAAACACTTCTTAAACTTTATATAAAATGTCCTTTCTTAACAATCAATGTTGTTACGAAAGAGCTTGACAAGTTATAAACATTATCCTACATTTTAGCCTCAGTGTTTATGACATGTCAAGTACATTCATAAAATCACAGAATGTTATCAAATTGTACATCATCTAAAGTTCATTTATCTTAGTGTTTGTGTTTCTATTGATAATTTTCTAAAAATGTATTACCATTATGATTATTATTATTATTATGATTTTAGTGGTTTCGTATGGCAACATGTATCTTTATTTGAGGTCGGAATACCTCTCAACAGCTAAAAGAGAAAAAAAGTTCCGCATGACCCAGGTATATAAATAAACTTTAAATTATGGGTCATTTCTCAGCACTCAGTTGGATTCCAAAAGAGATTGACATGTTATCAGTCCAGTGAGCCATTTTTTATGAAGACATCAGCCTTACTGCCTTATTTCTGACAATATTTACATGGCGATGTATAAAAAAATTTGTATAGTCGATGTACAAGTTCAATATCTATAAATAACAAAAATAAGTTCGGTTTTTTAATTGTGGCCGTTGAACATGACTTATCATGGGGTTTAGGGGGCTTGTTGAACCTAAATATGTCGTTTCTTTCATGCTATATATAATGCTGGTGAGCAATGATGAAGACATACCGGGCTTAATAGCTTAATGCATGCACAAAGTTAACGCCTCTATGTACCATTTTATTGACTAAAAAGTAAAGTTTGATATATCCAAAATGCATCCCTGAGTTCCAATGTTTAACTGGTTATTTAAGTCCAAGCAGTTAAAAGATCACACTTAAGATCAATCAGATGCATATTTATATTTAATATTTGCTTTGTCTTCTCTCCACTATTTCACAAGCATAACAATAACGAAAATATACATTTGCCGTACTAGCCCCTGTGTCCTTGGAAGTAGTGGCCCGTGTGTCCTTGGCCGTACTAGCCCGTGTGTCCTTGGCCGTACTAGCCCGTGTGTCCTTGGACGTACTAGCCCGGGTGTCCTTGG